>JAPYYA010001620.1:0-14948 GCA_028533165.1 Leontopithecus rosalia | reverse complement strand
TTTTTTTTTTTTTTAAGTTGTCGGGTTGACTCTCTCCCAGGTGCCTCAGCTGCTGGCCGAAAAGGCCCCAGGATCTGTGTGATTTCCCGTGCAGCCACCTGCTGCACTGGTTCACAATTCACCTCCCAGAAATCTCCTGGTCTAGTTCACCGTCCAAAACCCGTTCAATCAGATGAACATAGCAATCTGCCCTCCCAAGTCTCAAATTGGCAGTTTAACAGGGCGCCCAGACCCGTGTGTTTTGTGCGCCGTGCCACTGCGGCGGCACTGGCTGCCTGGCCGCACCAGTGTAGAGCGCTGCGCTTGAGTCCTGCGTGCCTCTTACACCTGGGCTTTTCCCCCCCGCTCTGTGGGCTATAAAGATCCATCTGAAAATGCGGTGTTTGCTCACCCTTTGCGTCTTGACTGAGAGCTGCAGTGGTGAGTTGCTTCTAGAGTGCCATCTTCCTCTCCCCGATATCGGGAAATTTTTTTAAAGTTTCAGAGGCATACTTCTTACAGTTGGGAATGCAAGATAAATGATTACATAATAGCCTTTGGCTTTAAGGAATGCAAGGGCTGGGAAATGGGTTCTCATGAGCTCTAGTGGTACCACTGGCCAGGTTTATCTTCTTAGGAGAACAAGGTGTCACTTGGAGAAGTGTCCATTCTTCTTATTCAGGACAGAATCCAGCATCAGAAAATACAGTGAGAATTCAGGAAGAGCCCTCTTGTTTCTTAACCAAACATTTTCAATGTATATTTATGTGCCAAAGACTTCTCAAAATGTAAATGTCTAGAAGAGGTCACCCTGTAAAACTGGTGGAATGATTAAAAATTTAAAATGCTCGATATCAATTCTTTCTGAATTGATTGTGAAGAAGATAGGCAAAGTCTTCATTGGATACCCCAAAGAGCTCCAGAAGAAGGAAGGGGAAGACATCCAAAAGAGAAAAGGCTGAGACCCAATGGCCTCGCTTTTTGCTTAGAGTGCTTCCGTCATTGTTTGAAGGCCTGTAGTAGGTGTCCCTGGGTGCAGCTTAGAAAGGCATCTTCCTCAGAAAGCCTCTGCTTCATGCTTTTTTTCTTCATGAAAAATCAAAAATAAACAATCAACTTTTTCCAAAGTACCATTTTTCTTGTTGCAAGTTTGACTTCCAGTCAGGAGAGCTCCTTGGACATATCCTGGTGGCCACAGTTGACTCAGCAGACTGCCTGACTTTTCAGAAGCTCTGAGCTCTTGGGAGAGTTCTTTGTATGACACTGCCGTAGACCACCTAATTACCAAATTCTGCAATTTTAGAGTCTTGTTCCACTAATGATTTCTAGCTGTTTTATTTTTATTTTTATTTTTATTTTTGAGATGGAGTTTCACTCTTGTTGCCCAGGCTGGAGTGCAATGGCGCAATCTTGGCTCACTGCAACCTCTGCCTTATGGATTCAAGCGATTCTCCTGCCCCAGCCTCCTGAGTAGCTGGGATTACAAGTATGTGCCACCACGCTGGGCTAATTTTGTATTTTTAGTAGAGATAGGGTTTCTCCATGTTGGTCAGGCTGCTCTCAAACTTCTGACCTCAGGTGATCTGCCCACCTTGGCCCCCCAAAATGCTGGGATTACAGGTGTGGGCCACTGCACCAGGCAGCTATTTTTCTTTAAAAGGGCCAATTTCCTATTGTATTTAAGTTCAAAACTATTTAAATATTGCAGAAGAATCTTTAAAATATTATGAGGTGATTTTTTTTTTCACTAGGGACAGCTGTATCATCCTTCGATAAGGGAAACCTATCATCTCTAAGATAATTCTGACATCCCTTAACTGCATTTCGGAGATTCAGTAAGGTGTGATTTACTATATCACAGCAGGGATATTGGACACAGTGCCATTCAATTATAAGGAGAAAACATAGATTAAGCCTTAAGCAAAAGCCATCAGTCAAGGGAAGAGGTTTTTGGGAAAAAAAAAGAGATTTAATGAGAACTTGTGTGTGAGAAGCAGAGAGAGGAGAATATAATAAAACAACTTTTCATTTTTTCTTTTTGCCCCAGGTAGAAATTGAGAAAAGAAACAGATTTTAGATTTTATAAAAACTTTACTCTTCATTTTTTCACCACACCCCCTGCCAAGAAAAAAAAATATATCAGATCCGTTTTAAGAGAAACTTTAATTAAGCTTGCTCCAAGTTTCTCATTCTGTTTTCTTTTAGTGGAAATTTGGGGAGCACAGTTAGTATTATATATTCTTTTTTGTTGTCTCACTGTGCCTAAAAGATTTCATCTATCTGTCCAGGTTCCTTTTTAAACTGAAGGCTGGTTGCCCCTTGCTGCAGGGATCTGGTCCTGTGTGCTGTGGTGACAATACTAAGTCACCTCTGCCCACGCCCTTAGCCTGACTCTCACTTCCAACAATAGTAACTGTCAATCACAAGTTCAATCATTTTTGCTTTAGTTTTTAAAATTTTGTTTTCAATTCAGTGTTTATTTCTTAAGAAAAGGTAAAAAATGTGGGGTTATTACAAAGATCCCAGATCTAATTTTAGCACCTCATCTTTATGCACCTGTGATGTCTTCAGCATTATTGCAGGGTTTCAAAGTGTCATTACTATTATTAGCATGTAAATAATCTAAGGAGGACTTTAAAAACACATTTTCAGACATTTTATACATCTTTCTGCACATGGGCCATTTAACAGCCAATTACTGAAAATTCAAGCTTCCCAGGGAGTAAAACATCAGGGTTAAATAATTGTTTTGCCATGTTTAGATGGGGAAGAGGAATAATTTAACAAGTTGGATGACAAGAAAATTGATTTTCCAAAGTATTACAATAATTCTCATCATTATCATCTCTTATTAAAAATGTAACAAAAGGGAAGAAAGTTTAAGAAATAATGAAAATGGTGAATAATAAGCTGGAAAATGATGCTGTGGAAAAACCAGAAATCTTGCTTTTAGGATAACTACCATCTAGGAAGAGTTTTAGTCCCATAAAACCGAATGCGTTTTCTATCAGCAAAGGACAGAATGAGATGAAAAAGGCTTACACTAAGGCATGAGAGATTACAGTTGGATCTAATGAAGATCTTCGGGACAAAAAGGGATCAACCTGAAATGGGATATACAGAGAAATTGCTTGTTTTCTTTCCTTAGTGACCTTAAAAAAGAAAAGAGACAACTATTTGTTCTGAGTTGTTTGCCTACATAAGGCAGAGACATGAACTGACGATTTTTGCAAGTCTCCTGATGCTTAGTAAGCTCTATTCACTGATAGTTCATTTAATATTGTTTTCCTCTGAGATCTGTTATTATGCAATGGAAATTTACGTCTCCTATCTCCCTAAAGTCCTTTCTTTGATAAATCTCAAAGTTAACCATTCACTTCTTCTCCTTTAACACATCTGTGTCTGCTGCTTGACTGATCCACTACAAATGGCTACAACATTTAAAATGCTGGGCAAGTGTCATGGACTATGCTAGGTGTTGCTTTACACAGCTAAATTCTAATCCTCACAACAAACATTTGAGAGAGCCATTATCAGTCCTTCACTAGATAGAATATAAATGAAGAAACGGGAGCTAAGAGGCTTGCTTAAGCTGGATATAGAGGAAAAGTACAACTTGAAACTCTGGTCTTTCTAATCCAAACTGTGCCCTCTTTGAACATGGCATGAAAGGAGAAAAAACTAGAAGCCATTTAATTCCTAAATTGAGTAACTTTGGGAAAGTGATTTAACCTTTGTAACCTTCATGTCCCTGTTACTTTGGGACCTGGTTCTATTTTTGACTAGGTTATATAGGAGACTGCTGGAGAAGTGGATTGAGAGCTCAATTTTTTAAACATACACAATCTTGCTTGATGTCAAGTTTCTGAAGTTGATACACTTTTTCTGCATGTACTTTTCCACATGCACCTCGTGTTCAAATAACAAAGGAAAACATCCAGTTCCAGAGAGGGAGGTCTCAGAGATGGTTGGCTTTCCCTGTGTTCATCTTGTAGATAATTACTTTGGATTTCTGCATGCTACCTTATGGTCAGGGTGGCTGGTTGGCATTCCTTCCTATACATAGCATGAGCCAAAGAAAGACCACGAACAGAGAGGGGCTATGTGTTTGTGACTCTTGTTCAGCATATCACTTATAAATCTTAGAGCTTGCAGAATACTTGGAGATAATCTAGTCCAAGGATAGCAAATATAGTTTATAATCCACCCCCAGTTGCTGGATTTATTTCTTGGATAACAGGAAGAAGGGCTTCAAGACTATATCCAGGGTCATGTCTGCCATGGTCATGAGGGAAAGGGAAAGCATTTGTATATCAAAATTGCCCTCCCTAAGGTACTCAAGTTTTCATTGTATAGACAAGGCAGCTGCAATCTAGGTAGTTTGTTGTCTTGGTCAATATAGAATCCAGGGAGATTAAGTGCAGCATACTCCTCCATAATGCTATAAATAATATTCAAACAGTTTAATTGCACAAAATGTAGGGCCTCATTATTGCAAGGATAATAAAAAGCAACATCTTTTGGTCAGCCTACCAGTTGCTCTAGGAAAAAAAGAAAAAAAAACCCTTGTTTTAATTAACAGCTCTATAGAAATAATCTGATGATTACAAATAAATATATAGTGATAATTTTTTTCCTTTTTTTCTCCCCCTCCCTACTGCAGAAGATGACATTAGCTCCCCTCTTTGAGAATAGGGGTTGGGAACCAGTAGCCAATCACTGTATTCCAGTTACCATCATCATGGGGCACGCCATCTTTATTGTATTTGTTTTCTGCAATGAGAACTACTCCAAGTGGTGATGAAGAGCAAGTGCGCAGGTGTGGGAACATGGGGATATAGACCACAGTGGCCTTCTGCAAGTATGTTATCTCTGAGAAGATTGGGTTTTTATCTTGAAACTTACTAAACTTTAGATTTATTTAATAACTTACCAAGCTTGTTTTAATACAATTTGTTAGTATTAAATAAGATTAGTACTCTAGGAATAATAGAGCTTAGGAATAATAATATCAGCTGACATTTCTTTATTCTGTGGCTTTACATACACAGCAACACATGGCTGTTGTATTACGGTTCTCCAGAAAAACAGAACCAATAGAATATCGATGTATCTATCAATCATTTATTTATTATGAGAATTGTTTATTCACATGATAATAGAGTCTGACAAGTCCCACCACCTGTGGGTTTCAAGCTGGAGAACTGGGAAAGCTGGTGATATAATTCAGTCTGAGTCCAAAGGCCTGAGAACCAGGATAACTGGTGCTGTCACTCTGGTTTTGAGCCTAAGAACCAGGAGCTCTAGTGTTGAGGGCAGAATAAGATGGATGGCCCAGCTCAAGAAGAGAAAGAATTTGCTTTTCCTCTGATTATCCTATTTGAGCCCTGAATGGATTGGATGATGCCCACCCAATTGCTGAGAGCAGACCTGCATTACTCAGTCTACTGATTCAAATGCTAATCTCATCTGGAAACACTGTCACAGACACACCCAGAAATAACATTTTGCCAGCTAACTGGACATCCCTTAAGCCCTGTAGGACTTTTCAGGGTTCTTTTGGTAGAGTAATTGATATGACAGTTACTAAATGCTTGTAAATCATATGAAGCAAATCAGAATACTGGAGAGAATAGACACCAAATGAGAACCTCCTGACATTTTTTGTGCCAGAACAAGGATACACGAATTGAGTAAAGTCCTTCTCTAAAATCATTTATAACAAAACAGGAAGTAACTTCAGAGTGGCATCCAGGAGCCCATAACCAGGTATGTGGCCCCATTTAGAAATCATATTAGGACTGAAATGTGGTTATAATTATTATTGCTATTTTAAGAGAATTGCTCTTAGACATCCTTATAGAGGATCAAGAATTTTCTTTTGTGGCAATACAGAGCCTGTGAAAATGCAGTATGGTTTTATATCTGTATAAACATATGCCATATATATATATGTATATATAAACCCTATTGCTATTGCTTATCACTGATTATGCAGTTGGCTGTGGAAAGTTGTGAGTCACTGAAATGAACAATTTAAACATATGCAATTGATCATCTTTACAACAGGAAGAAAAAACCATGCTATTTCTTGTTTGCTAATAAAGATATTGTAGGTAACACATGTTCCATACTATCCAAGATTATACATAGGAAGAATGTAAACTTATTAATTAAAAAAAGTCTTGGAAATGAAACTAAATACCGCATATTCTCACTCATAAGCAGGTGTTGAACAATGAGAACACATGGACACAGGGAGGGAAACATCACACACGGTGGCCTGTCAGGGGGTGGGGGAGTTAGGGGAGGGATAGCAGGGGATGGGGGGGATTAGGGAGGGCTAACTTTAGGAAAAATACCTAATGTAGATGACAGGAGGATGGATGCAGCAAACTACCATGGCACATATATACCTGTGTAACAAACTTGCATGATCTGCACATGTACCCCAGAACTTAAAGTATGAAAAAAAAGTCTTGGAAAAGATACAGCCTGGATTCTGTTTGTAGTTGATTGCTTTTAAAATATGAAAGAAAAAAGAGTAAATTATATACCCTGAAAATTTGATCCTTTTTCTTATAGGAAAATACGGCAAAACAGCAACTGTGTTATGGTAAAACTTGCTAGAATAAGGATTCCTCGCCTTATCCTAACAGGATATCTAAAGAAGATATCTAAAAATATATCTTGGTGAAAAAATAATTATGTTCTTTTTCTTAAAACTGCAAATAATCCTATAGTGCTTTGGTATTACATGATCGGTATTATTTTCATTATTCATTTAGGAGTTAAAGAGTCCTTTCATTTTTGTTATGAATATTATTTTTTATATCAAGCCTAGTTAATGTAGATAATGTAAATAAGAAAAAAATCTTGACATAGCTTAAATAATCTTTAGTTTTTTTTCTTATCACAGCATGATAGGACATAAAGTGTTTCTTGTGTGATGTTCTTGCCAGTGGAAATACGGAGCTGGTGAATTTGAAGAAGCAGGATGTTTGGGTTCATTCTGAAATTACTGTTAGATCACAAGAATCATTTTTACTATTTTTTTTGCCAATAAGACTCAATCTACAGAGAATAAAACTTTACTAGTAGTTAGATTTGTCCCAACTGAAAGTTTTACATTCTCAAGCAAGAACCCATGCACATTAGAAATATCTTGATAACATGTGTCCTAAAAATGATGCATTCATGCTTTAGTTTGGAGTTGAGGTAAACAATGGAGGTATGGCTTTTGTCAAATGTTGACTTCCAACAAAGAGCTGTCTGTCTGTTACTCACATCATCTATTGGATGCCTATTGCACTTAAAAAAAATCCACACTTACAATAACTTACGTGGGTATATGGTTAGAGGTATATATTCTTTATGTCTATAGTTTATGTTAGAGTTTTGGGGAAGAGGGTGGACACAGCCACCCATGCTAGTTGTCAAAAAGTGGAAACTCAACTCAAGATTTTTTTCACCTGTGTGAAGAAAATTTTCTGCTACAGTATAAGGAAATGTTTGCAAGGTTTTGTGTAGATGTGTTATGTACATTTTTATGGGAAAAAGACCTATACCTTTTATTAGACTTTCACAGAAGGTCATGGGTCCAGGATTTTCTGGTGTTTGAAGCAGAAACTGTAAGGGAACACATCCTATTTCCTATACAAGGAATACTTGAAAATTCTGTGGAAAGATTTGAATAGAATTAGAAACAGATCAAGGCATTTTCTATGCATTAAGAAAGTTCTTAAGAAAAAGAGGAGTGGTTCATGATAAAATCAAATGTCAATCTATAACTGACTTCTTTTTAGTATTAAAATAAATCCTTTTATCCTGAAAAAGCAGAATCAGTTAAATAAAGCAATTGCTATTGAAGCCTTTCTGTCCCCTGAGCTATCTCAAATGTGAGTCAATAACAGCTACAGATAGTAGCTGAGGTCTGATGCAGCCCACATTTATTTTACTCCACTTCGCTGGCCCAGGGAAGGAAAATCTGGTACCATTATTAGTACTAACATTATTAAAGGGGGGATTAAGGGTAAGTTTGTAAACATAGCCAAGAGTACTTCCTTAGTATTTTTTCTGTTTAATTTGAAAACCTGATAAATAGAAAAAAATGCTGGATTGTTTGGTATACAATAAAATAAACTCTTGTTTCATCTGATCTGAGGTACACCAGACTTTTACTGGAGACACAGTGTTCACAACGTATAATTGAATCCTAGTACCTTTTACAGTTTTAGTTAGAGATCTTTAAGTGTTATGTCTTTTAGTTTTCAGCGTTCCTCCACTGTTTTGGGAAACGTCATATTCTTATCTTGAAAGAGTATCTCAAAAATGAAGATCTTAGAACCAACAGGAACTAAAAGGACGGGATTGCAGCCATCCAATAGAGTCGGAAGACTTTGGATTCTGGAATCTGAGAGATGTGAGTTTGAATGCTGAGCTTGCCACTTGCTTTTTCAACTTTCCTCTCTGAATGTACTAACTCTTGGCCCAGTGTCCGTATTTAGCAGGGGATGGAATTCATGTACTGCTTTGGTTTAATCCTAAGTACCCAATCCTGGTGAGACCAATAAGAAGAGCCAGGGGTTGTTATGGTCCTTATGCCTCTGAAATGTTGTAGACTTTCCTTATGGTTCTTGTGCTATTCTTGTGAGTTGTATGACCTTGGATAGGCTACTTAACCTCTGAATCTCAGTTTCCTAGTTGTAAACGGAGGCTAATGTCTCCTTTTATAAGTCATTAGAAGAGCTACATGTAATATATGTAAACCCTAGCACAGTGCCTGGGTTAAGTTGCTAGCCATTTGGTTCTGACATTTGACATCCAGCTTCCTCTTGAACATCTTTAGGAACACAGAGGTCATTACACATGAGAACACCTCTGCTGTTGTAGCTCGGTTCTCATTGATAATCAGTTATTGGTCCTGGTTTTGCATTCCCAGCAATAATAAGCTTAACTCCTCTTAGGTATAATGAGTTTTCCAATCTTTGAAGACAGACATCACATTTCCTCTTATAGATATTATAGTCATAGTTCATTGACCTATTTATTGTAAGAGATTATCTCAAGGCCCTTTTTTCTTCTGGACGTAATTTAGAATACAAATTTCTCTTAACAGCATGGTATCTAAAACTGTACAGCATTCTGGATGTGGTATGAGCACCACCAGGCCGGAACAGATATTCTTTCATTGGCAAACTGGTCATTTCTAACCTTAGTTAGAAAATTTTATACTTCAAATCTTAGGGGTCTCAGTTTTCTCATTTATAAAATGAGTTGTTTAGAGCCAGGTGTGGGGCTAGTGCCTTGGGAGGCTAAGTTGGGAAGATAAATTGAGCCCAGGAGTTTGAGGCTTCAGTGAGCTGTGACTGTGCCACTATACTCCAGCCTGGGTGACAGAGTGAAATTCTGTCTCTTAAAAAAAAATAGTTGTTTCAAACATCACATAGAATTGCATCTTACCTTGAAATACGAAACTCAACGTTACCCATATATGTTGATGTTATATTTCTTAGGAATTAGAGCTCATGTTTAACTTTACTAAGTAAAGGACAGAAATGTTTCTCCTCAATGTGCTTATACTGTCTTAGCAACAAGGCATGAAGCAAAGACTATTGCACAAAGAGAAGTGTCTTTTCCTTCAGTCGTTTGGCTTGCACACTGCATAGTTCATATCTTTAACAAAAATTAAAGTGATTAACAGCAATAGTCTATCCATTAACAGATTAAAAACTGATGTTGGAAATGGAAATGTCTTATAAAACTATGTCTGAGGTTCTTCTCTGTAGAGAGCATGGAAGAAGCTGATCAGGGCACCTCTCCTTAGTGCTGTATTTTAGAGCTGAGTCAGAATTAAGAGTCACTGAGCACAGTCCTCTTGTTATTTCCCTGAGCCTGAAAACTTTCCCTCCTTTCTGAGATGGTGTCAACACCAGATCAAAGACACAGGAGTCCCCTGAGACCCGGCTGATTAACACTCAGGATTGCCTGTGAACCACTCTTTTTCACTCTGGCTGGAGAAACATGGAACATTTTTTAGTGATCTCTTACTTTGCAAACTTTAGGCCCTGCTCCCATGTGGTGTTTCTTTTTCTTCATGCCTAATATTGCTAGGAACATTCAGAGGGAGAGATGGTTAAGTGGAAATTATGTCTCAACAACATATGAGACTGGTAAAAATGATCTGAACATTGATGAAAAAAAATCAATTGCTATTAGTTTTTTTCCTTTCAAAAAGTGAAAGCCATGTTTGCTTTGAGATGAAACATCTGAGAAGCTTCTCTTCTTCGGTGATTCCAGCCGTCCTCGGCCTCAGCAGGCTCCTGTTGGGAGGTAAAGGACCAAAAAGAATGCAAAGAATGTGGAACTGCCTTTTCCAAGGAGACCCAGGCTGCTTGGTGCTTGTGCCTGCAGAGACTCTTACCCACCTGCAGCCCCAGGCCTTGCCTAACCGGAGGGCCCAAAATTATCTGTCTGCCTCAAGAGGTTATCAAGGCAGAGTCCTCACATTTTTTATGACAGAAACATCCCTTAGCATGTCTGGAATATTTTTTCTCTAGGCTTGTTCCATCTTGAGCTCAATTTGCTGTAATTATTCTCGCCTGTATGTTTCTGCATCTGTCTATTCTGATAAGAGGGGTGTGTGTGTGTGTATGTGTGTGTGTGTGTGTGTGTGTGTTGGTTTGTGTTCCTCTTTTTGCCATTGTGTAGCTGATTAAAAGCTACAGATAAACAGGCAATTCAACACCAAGCTATAGTAATCATAGATAACACAGGGTGACCTCAAAAGGTTTAATTCTACCTTTTGTTTGAAAGGCAGAGAACTGAAAGAGCAGGTATATCTCAGCATGAAGGAAGAGGATCCCAGTTCACGCTGAATAGTTCCTTCTCTGCAGGCAGATTTGCGAGCCTCACAGTATCTGCTGTTTATTGGGACGAGCCCTTTAAAATCCCTCCCGTCTCTTCTATCATGGTCTATTTAAGGCTATCTTCCAAATGGCATCCTCTCATGAGCAGTTAAACTTGCCCTACTGTGCCAGCAGATATTTTACGAGTCTATAATGAAGAAACTTGGTTTTATATGTGTCCTATAAGATCCGTTTGTCAATTCTACAGATAAACACTTCTACCCTGGAGATATCCCAGTGACAGAAACCATATGTATGTCATGACATTCAGATAAATGTCTAAAGTTGCTTGGTTATTAGCATGCTTTAATACTCAGCTTTACCCTTATTATCACGTCATAATTTGTGGCATGACAATTATGTGCCAGGCTCAAACAAAATTCAAATTGTACTCAAATGATGAACTCTTAAATTTATAGTGAAGCCAAGGAAGTTGTTGAAGCCAATGTCCAAATAATTTCATGAAAAAACGTTCAGGTAAGGAAAGTAATTTTTGTAATGTTTGATCTGAATGATACAGATTAGCTTTGTGAAATAAATTTACTAGTTCATTGATCAATGCCTCAATTCACTTAGCACACACAGGCCAACTGTTGTCAAGGCCTTCGAGTGTTTGCTGGGACATGGGAGTCATGTGGTATATAGTAAGCCTAGCTACAAAATCTAAGACTAGAAGTCCAGCTAAGTGGGAGGTATCTGGCAGGTATGTCAGGTTGTGACAAAATGTCGAGTTGAAGGAGGGAAGTTGAAGTAGGGAGTAGTGCTCAGACCCACGCAGGCAGGATCCACAGTCAGGCATGTTTGACTCTGCAGAGGAGGCAGGGGGGTCAAGTTTAAATTGGGATCTGGGGAAGAGATGGCTTACTTTTTGTTCTGTTGGCAGGATATGAGTAGTTCTGTGTCTACACATGTGCCATAGTCCGAAGAATATCAGAGGCCTGCATATGGACTTTGTCCATAAACAGCAAGTGAAAAGGGTTATTGTAATAGTAGGTTGACTTCCTAATTGGGACCCAAAGGGGAAAGACTTCAGTGACGGTGGTCACCAAGTATGCTCTCCATCTATTGAACACCCTGGTACTTCTACAGGGGAAGGAATCTCTTCAGGGCTCTGCTCTCTGCTTGTAATCTTACCGCTTTCTTCTGGAGTTTGCTTCTTTTGATATCCACATTCTGTCTTCTCTCTGCAACATCTGTTTCCTTATAAACAACCTCAGAATTCCCCTATCTTAATAAATAAAAACATCTTTTGTGTTTTAGTCTATTCATGGACTGCTGCTATAACAAACTGCCTTAGACTGGGGTGGCTTTAAAAACCACAGAAATGTATGTCTTGCAATTCCAGAGGCAGAGAAGTCCAAATGAAGGTGTGAAGGTGTGGGTGGATGGCAGCTTGCTGCAGTGTCCTCACATGGTGAAGGGGCCTATGAGCTCCTTTGACTCTTTTTAATAAGGACACAGTCCATTTATGAGAGCTCCATCCTCATGATCTAATCTCCAAAGGCCTCATCTCTTGATACTGTCACATTGAGAATTAGGTTTCAACATACGAATTTTGAGGGAACACTAACATTCAGAACTTAGCACAGATTATGCTTTCATATTAAGCTATCTTGCATTTCTCTGCTTTTGCTATTTAGCACCAAACTTCCCAAAGTCTGGTTTATGTTCATTGTTTCCTTTCATTATTTACTGTTCACACATTCAGTCCTGTGAAATCCATCTTCCTGTACCCTCTTTGCTTTTGGGATTCTTCTCGTGTGGTCACCAACCCACCCATAATCACCAAATTTAGGGTCTTTCCTCATACCAACTCTCCTTACCCTATTTGCTGCTTTGCTTCTGAAGCTGTCGGTAATGCCTTCCTAGTGTAAGCTTCCTTCCCTAGCCACTTCAGGGATTCTGAATGATGTTCTTGCCTTTCCTCTCTTGCTGTATCTTTTCTCTCCTCCCTTGCCTTTGTTTACAGTCCCAACATGGGTCATTTTGACACAACCAGCTGGGTACAGTGGCCCATGCCTGTAATTCCAACATTTTGGGAGGCTGAGGGGACTGGATCACTTAAGGTCAGGAGTTTGAGATCAGTCTAGCCACCATGGTGAAACCTGGTCTCTACTAAAAATACAAAAAATATCCAGGCATGGTGGTGCATACCTGCAGTCCCAGCTACTTGGGAGGCTGAGGCAAGAGAATGGCTTGAACCTTGGAGGTAGAAGTTGAAGTGAGTTGAGATCGTGCCACTGCACTCTAGCCTAAGCTGGAGTGGATCCATGAACAAAGCGAGACTCTGTCTCAAAAAAAAAAAATCAACATGAGACTCGGAGAAGATGGTGCTATAGGACCAACTCAGGATTTAGGCTCCCAGTGAAACCTCAGATGGTGAGTGGATGCCACATTTCCAGACGAATCTTTATTGCCCACAGACCAGGAGATTCCCAGGTGTAGGAGCTGCACGGGCCACCAGCGCGGCTGTTTTGACTGGTGTGGCTGTTTGGGCCAGGGCCGCAGTGCAGCGGCACTCCATACAAAATACACTGATTTGGTTGCCCTGTTAAACTGGCAATTGGAGATTTCGGAAGGCAGATTAGCACATTCATCTGATTAAATGGGACTTAAACAGAAAGCCAGGCCAGGAGATTCCTGGGCAGCAATGTGGTTCCAGCCGGGCAGTGAGTTGCTGCACAGGAAATCACACAGATCCCAATGCCCTTTCAGCAAGTGACTGGAACACCTGGGAGAGAGTCAACTGTTCAACTTAAAAAAAAAAAGAAGGTCTCTGAGGCAGGGAGCCAGGTGATCAGGTTTGGTGGGTCCCACCTCCACAAAAACAAACAAAACAGCAATTAGAAATGCTTGGGGTTGAGAGTTTCACAGCAAGCACAGCTGAACCCAGAACGGTGCATCTCAGAGGGGGAGGGGCGTCCGCCATTACCGAGGCACTCAACCCCTACGGAGGTACACTGCCATTGCTGATGCAGTCTGCCATTGCCGAGGCAACCCGCCATAACAGAGAGAGTCCACCACTACAGAGGTGGGCCATCATCACCATGGCAGCTCTAACCACACCCATATAAACAGGACTACAGGGAGTTACACACGGCAGCAGGGCGGGTCCCATGGTAACAGGGCAGAGCCCATGGCAGCTCAGCATAGCCTCTACCGGCAGGCAGTGATTAGACTGCCTCCTTGCTGGGCAGGACAGTGCAATGGATACTCACAAAGCCCTAACTTCCTGGGACAGAGCACCTGAGGGAAAAAAAGGGGCTGTATGAGTTCTGCTGCAGCAGACTTAAATGTACCTGTCTAGCAGCCCTGGATGAAAAACAGAGCTCACAGCTCAGCACTTGAGCTCCTATAAAGTATAGACTGTCTCCTCAAGTTTAAAGTACAGACAGTCTCCTTAAGAAGCTCCCTGACCCCTGTATATCCAAAGAGTCACATCACAAAGGACTGATCAGACTGACATTTGGTGGGCATCATTCAGGGACAAAGACAGCTGAAGAAGAAACGGGTAGCAACCCTCATGGTTCCGTAGATGTTATAGGTGTACCCCAGGCAAGTAGGGTCTGGAGTGGACTTCAGTAGTCCTACAGCAGAGGGGCCAGACAGTTAGAAGGAAAACTAAGAAACAGAAATACTTCATCATCAACAATCTGGACATCCACTCAGAGACTCAATCAGAAAATCAGTGACTACTCAGACGACAGGTGGATAAATCCACAAAGATAGGAAGAAATCAGTGCAAAAAGGAGGAAAACACCCGAAACCAGAACACCTCGCCTCCTACAAGGGACCACAACTCCTCACCAGCAAGGGAACAAAGCTGGATGGAGAATGACTGTGATGAAATGACAGAATCAGACTTCAGAAGGTGGGTAATGAGAAACTTCTGTGAGCTAAAAGAACATGTTCTAAATCAACGCAAAGAAACTAAGAACCTTGAAAAAAGATTTGAGGAAATAATAACAAGAATGGACAACTTAGAGAGGAATATGAGTGAATTGAAGGAGCTAAAAAACACAACACGAGAACTTTGCGAAGCATGCACAAGTTTCAACAGCT
>JAPYYA010000162.1:0-19016 GCA_028533165.1 Leontopithecus rosalia | reverse complement strand
AGGGAGGGGAAGGGGAAGGGAGGGGAGGGGAAGGGGAAGGGAGGGGAGGGGTAGGAAGGGAAGTGGGGAGTAGAAACTGGAGGGGAGGGGTGGGGAGGGGAGGGGAAGGAAAGGGAGGGGAAGGGAGAGGAAGGGAGGGGAGGGGATGGCAGGGCAGGGGAGGGGAGGGCAGGAGGAAAGCTCTGAAAGTTAGAGGAATTGTGTTTCAATCCCAAGAGTTCAGGGAAGGGAGAGGTCAGTATAAGCTGGAGAAAGTGGCACCCAAGCAGGGCTTTCTAGGATGCACAGAATTTGGGGAGGCGAGGACATAACGAGACAGGAATGAACAGAGCATCAGCTGATGCAATGAAGATGCTCACCTGAGAGCCCGCTGGGGAAAAATGAGCTAACATTAGACAGTCAGGGTCAAGCTAAGGTCAACATAGCGTTGTAAACCAGGACACAAGTTTGCATTTGAGTCAACAGGCAGCGCTGAGCCTTTGAAAACCTTTCTATGATTCTTTAACAGTATGCCAAGTGGTTGGAAATTTTGGATTGGTAAGAAAAGCCGGAAGATTGGAGGAAAAATCATTAGAAGGCTATTTATGGAGTGTGTGAATTAAATTTACAAGTTACTTTATCTGTTAGTGATTTTTACTGACAATCTATGATGCTTCGAGTGGGCTTTAACTTATTCTGGAAAAAATATGGAGGGAAAGAAGAAACAGAAATGGCAAAATGTTTATAATTAATGACGTTTCATGATACATGTGTGTTCAATATACGATTCTGCCTACTTGTATGTGGGTTTGAATGATTCCATGATAAAAAATCAAGTTTCTAAGTCTATTGGGTAATCCAAGAATAAAGTCTTGAAAACCTACATGTGGGTGGTGACAGAGAAAATAGAAAAAAAAATTTAACAGATTTTTTTAGCTACCCTATTAACTGATTAACAGACATTTTGACCTTGATAACAGATTTTATATAACTTTAGCTGAGGGAAGAAACAAAACTGATTGATTTATATAGGCAGGGAAATAGAATGATGTTATAAAAGAGGAACTTGTCAGCTGTCTATAAATCCTGCACTTTAAATGATGTACCTCATTGGCCTGTATGATTAGAGTGTGTGAATTAAATTTCTGTGTCTCTATCTTATTATACCACATTGGCACAATCATGGATGGCTTACCGCAGCCCGGAACTCCTGTGCGAAGACAGTCCCCCCACCTCAGCCTCCAAGTAGCAGACACCACAGACATGTACCACTATACCTGGCTAAAAATGTGTCTTTTAAAAAAAAATCTCCAGGAATATTTTGGGTAGAGGTACCATCCAAACGCTTGTTTTTTCCAAATGATATATTTTGAATTTTTCTTACATATGTATAAGAAGTTACACCAGACAAAATTGCTATCCTGAAGATGACAAATTCTTCCTTCTATGAGAGTCTAGAAAGGAGAACTTTTTGGAAATTTTAAAGTATTCTGGAAGGAATACTTCTTGGGGCAAAAAGAAAAGGATACCTTTTTTAAAGACAAATGAAAGATGCTATCTATGGAAGAAAAAAAACCCTTGGAGCCAATTTGGAAAAGCAGACTCCCAGTGGACACACTCCTACTGAGGAAAACACCAAAACTAACCCTGGAGTGCTGGAAGAAGAGCAGTTCACCTCCAGAGCCGTCAACACCTGGGGCTTCCACGAAGCCCAGTCAGTACCCTACAGTCTTATGCAATCACTTGAAATTCAAGTCCTATCCGAGAGATGGTTGGCTGCAAATAATAGGGAGAGCAAGCCATGTGAATTAATATAGCATGAATTGATAAAAATAAATAGTGATTTAAAACGTAAACCCCAGATCAAATAAGCTAAGGAATCTAGTGTTGTGTCACAATCTGAAATTTGTCCCAATTGTCAAGCCTACAAGAACTCTGCTGTTCCAACGGGTAAACACATGCTGGATCTGCCTACTAAGTTTCCAGAGCTGCTGAAATCTTTATTTTTGGGCCAATAGCCAGAATCCTTAAAAAGATAATATCTAGACCTAAAACGGTCTATTTCAATTGAGTTTTAGCAAAGTGGAATCAATTGTTATTTTATCAAACTGGATTTCACCCTTTACTCTTAAATATGTGCGGTTTTCAGTGACTTCTGTTACCATTACCAGATCAGATGCTGTCGAGCATAGGGGTTTAATTTGATTTGGGATCCTGTTGCTTCCCACATGGGCAGCTCTAGGTAATGTGATGCAAGGTGAAGAGAAACCGATTCATTCACATTCACATTTGTACCAGAAAGCAAAATGACAGGTGAGAATCATAAAAGCTTTGTTGGAAGTTTAAGATACTTAAAGCACTTTTAATCATTATCATAATTTTGAGTTACAGCTCAATAAATACTCTTCTTCTCTTAAAGTTTATCAATGGTAAATGAGTCACCTGTTCAATGTTTGGTATTATAGCTAATAAATGAAATAGAGATATTTTACCATACATTAGATCAATAATAATATATAAAAGGTACTCATAGATTCTGAACAGACCATAGAATTGCTCAAAAAGAAATTTATCTTGTAAGTTCCAGAGATCTGTTGTCCAACATTTTCCCTATAGCTAACAATGATATATTGTACACTTTACAGTTTCTGAGGAGAATATTCTTACCATGATAAAATAATTTTTTAAAAAAGAAATATTAATCTTACTTATTTTGTAAGAGAAATAATAATAACGGAAATTATTATAAATCCTCTTTCCTGGTGTAGTGAGTTTTAAGTTAAGGCTGCCCACATCCTAATCCTCAGAACCTGTGAATGTGACCATATTTGGAAAAATGGTCATTGTACAATTAAGAATATTGTGGTCAGGCATGGTGGCTCACGCCTGTAACCACAGCACTTTGGGAAGCCGAGGCAGGCGGATCATTGGAGGTCAGGAGTTGGAGACCATCCTGGGCAAAGTGGTGAAACCTCGTCTTTACTAAAAATGCAAAAATTAGCTGGACATGGTGGCATATGCTTGTAACACCAGCAACTTGGGAGGCTGAGGTAAGAGGATTGCTTGAACCTGGGAGGTGGAGTTTGCAGGGAGCTGAGATCATGCCACTGCGTTCCAGCCTGGGTAACAGAGAGAGACTCCGTCTCAAAAATCAATAAATATTGAGATGAGGTCATTCTGGATTACTCAAGTGGGCCCTAAATTCAGTGGTAAGTGTCTTTGTAAGAGGTACACAGAGAGGAGACACAGGAAGAAGAAGAGAAGGCCATGTGGAGATGACGCAGACGCTGGAGTTAGAGTCCCACAAGGCAAGGAACACCTGGAGTGGTTGGAAGCTGGAACAGGCAAGGCATGAATTCCACCTAGAGCCTTTGGAGGGAGGGTGGTGCTGCCAACACCTTGGTTTCAGAATTCTGGCCTCCAGAACTGTGCCAAAATGTTTTTCTCTGAGTTAACCCACCAAGTTTGCGGTTACTTGTTACACAGTCCTGGGAAACTAATATAGTTGAGAAACTTAAACACGAGAGTCACTTTAGAAAAGCGTTTTCTGAAAGCAGGAAGGAAAAAATGAGGTGACTCATGACTGTATCTTCATCTATTTTTTTTTTTTTTGAGACGGAGTGTCACTCTTGTTACCCAGGCTGGAGTGCAATGGCGCGATCTCGGCTCATCGCAACCTCCGCCTCCTGGGTTCAGGCAATTCTCCTGCCTCAGCCTCCCGAGTAGCTGGGATTACAGGCGCGCGCCACCATGCCCAGCTAATTTTTCGTATTTTTAGTAGAGACGGGGTTTCACCATGTTGACCAGGATGGTCTCGATCTCTTGACCTCGTGATCCACCCGCCTCAGCCTCCCAAAGTGCTGGGATTACAGGCTTGAGCCACCGCGCCCGGCCTGATTGTATCTTCAAAGCTAGTTTCTGTATCATAGGATCCAACGTGCCTGGCACGCTGCATACCTTCATCAGCTGCTAGTTCAACCCCATAGGCATTCCAGCAAGCCATTCTGTTACCACCGTATGGCGACTGCCCAACCACAGCTACTCTCCAAAGTCTGCATTCCCTAATTAATTTAGACTAAAACTGTGCTAGAATCACCACATATAACCTGCCAGAAGACCTGAAAACCCTGGATATTCTGATCCAGGAAGACTGAGATGGGGCCTAGGCATTTGCATGTTTAACAGGCTTCACACAAGATAGGAATGGCCACCAAAGACTGAAACCTTGAAACTAGGGCACTCAGTAGTGGCATTAGCTTATCTCCAAAGTCTCTTGGACTCATAGGTAAGGGGACTGGTGTGATAGAGAGAGCAGGGAGCACAGGCCAGAGGACAAGGAGTACAAAGAAGAAAGCAAGACACGTTTTGAGAGGAATCTACAATCAGCCGGGCACGATGGCTCATGCCTGTAATCCCAGCACTTTGGGAGGCTGAGGTGGGCGGATCACTTCAGGCAAGAGTTCAAGACCAGCCTGGCCGACATGGAGAAACTCATCTCTATTAAAAATACAAAAACGTTAGCCAGGTGCGGTGGCACGTGCCTGTAATTTCAGCTACTCAGGAGGCTGAGACACGAGAATTGCTTGAACCTGGGAAGTGGAGGCTGCAATGAGCCAAGATCATGCCACTCCACTCCAGCCTGGGCAAGAGAGGAAGACTCCATCTCAAAAAAACAAACAAAAAGAAAACAACCAATCTTACTCCTCCTAGAAATATGCCATCCATGCAATGTTTCTGGGTCTGCACAGACTCCAAAGGCTGGAAGCATAAAAGTACTTCTGGATTAAGTCATAAACTGTATGTGAATAATGAAAACATTTACACACTGAAGAATAAAATACATCAAGAAAAAATAAATTTTACAAAGTCTTTAAATTTAGGAACTATTGAATATCTACAATGGGTCAGATACTGTGCTAGGTGCAGGGCCTCTGATGACAAATAAGGCAGTGTCCCCTCTCCTCTCAGGGTTTAATCCAGGGCACCAGCAAGAATAGCCAAAACCGAGTAGCATCGTTACAAGTAATCTCAAACCTTGTACCCAGGCCGGATGTCAAAGGAACTACCGCAAATTTAGCCAGTGGCTGAAGCAGATTTCTGTGAGGTCATATTCAATACGGAACAACTGAGGTTATCAGAAAACAGAAATTAGTGGTAGTATGTTTAAGAAGTTGACATTTATTAAAAGTCAGAGAAGTTTGAGGAAATTCTCCTGTCCTAAGTAAAAATATAGAAAAGATATTAAGTGTTACTGATTTGACTAACAAATTAAGCTGGAAGATTTGATCTCTGACTCTTGTAGGGTTTCCTCAGTCAATATCAAACTACAGCACTAACAGTCCTTTGCAGACAGACTGCCTGATTTTTTCTTTAATGAGTCCAACTGTGCCCATTTTTATTAACATGTCGTCCATGTCCCTGTGAAATCATGTGGCAGAATTAAATTCAGAACCACTGATAGTCAATAATTCATTAGTAATGAATGGCGTAAGTCTTGTTCGAAACATCGTCTCCCCAAACAAAACCAGTGACTCTAACCAGGATTGGCATACATTCATCCACTCATTTAACCAATACTTTATGAACTACTTCCATGCCCCAGGCACTGTGCTAGGCACTGAATTTGCAGCAATAGCACAGTCTTGGCTTCTGTGAGACTTAGATGTATTCAATCAAGAGCCATTTCCCATATCCCTGTGGCAGATATCATGAATCAATCACAGCACCCTCTCTGACAAGCCCCTACAAGCCTAAGGGTCTTTCTCAACTTGAGAATATTACCAGAGGTGGACCACAAGATGAATCTTATTGGCCATTCCAGATTCTAACTAAACCATATGAAAATCACCTGCTATTCCCACAAATGACTCTGCCTTGGTTCACGCTGTGTCTTTCTTTCACCTGCCTCTCCTCCCTTTATATGAACATCCAAATCAACTTCAGAAGATACAGTTCAAGTGCTCTACCTTGAATCCTCCCCAGTCAAAAAGAAATGTCCCTTCTGAATCTCTATACTTCTTCCTTTTTTAATGCTACTTAAATAGTCTACCTAATAAAGTACATGCCATGTCTCTCACTAAGCATCTTAGGGCTAAGAAATGTCTTACGTCTCCACCTCAGATTATTCACATCTTTGCACATGCACACAAACATACTTGCTAGATCCTGGTTCAATTAATTACGAGAGAATTTGGGATTAAGAGAACATAGCAGCTCACTTAGGTAAAGCTCACTGTAGAGCTGTGTTCAGTGGGAGTTCATCACTTCTGCTGTTCTGGTTAACAGGTTGCATCTACAAAGCAAATTACTCTTAAAATTTCATTATATGAAAGAAGAAAAAGTATTATTTGATGTGCAGAAATGAAACGGGATTCTTAACTTGTGAGTCATGGTCTTCTGAAGGCTGTGAAGCCTACTTGCATTTTTCCAGGGAAAGGATTCATAGCTTTCACCAGATTCTCAAAAGAGGCTCAGTTAAGAACTAGAATATATGTGCAGTAATTATAATGACATAGACAGATAATGACGTGTTTGTTCTCACACGTTAAAATGGCTTGCAGGGAAGGTGAAGAATCTTTTCCAGGTTTACATCCCTCTAAGGATGATCCTGGAATCTCCAAACTGTTTTTCCTGTGATTCACTGCTCCCACTTAGCTTGTTTTGTTTTGTTTTTTTCTGCATATAAGCACCTGAATGATCGACAGCATCTGTTAAACTTCCATATTTTCAGAACCTAACACACCTCTCTACTAGTAAACTTAGCAAATAGATTTTGATGTTAAATCTTTTATACCTTCAGGAAACATGTTCTCCAAAAAAACCAAATTAAGATATATTAACTTACTCAAAGGTGTTTTAAGTTGTCATTAATAGTACTTTTTCTACCTAGGGAAATATAAATAAGGCACTGGGAAAAGAAAACACAAATAAGACAAATAATATTAGTGAATTCGTTTATTTAAAACCGTCAGTTTTTCCAATGTGAATGGACTGATTCATATCACACCATATTTAGAGATACAAGGTGATTATAACCAATGTGTCTACAAGACATACTGGGTCAAACAATGTGATTAATCCAAAGGGTATCTTTTAAAATAGAATTTAAGTACTCAGCTGCAAAGATAAGGTAGTCAGTCACTAATGAGATTTCTCATTCAAAAAAAAAAAGTTTTTAATGAGTCAAATTTATAACACAAACTTAGTGTGTAATCAAAGCCAAATGCATTCCTCAGGTATGCCAGAGGTAAGAAACATAATGTTAATAGAATGTTATTAAAAAATATAACTTTTTCTGAATGATATTATATAAAACATAATGGCACATTATCATCATTTGACAATAGAAAATAGGAAGACATATTTCAATATTGACTTTTTGTTGTTTCTATAAAGGTAAAAAAACAAAAATTTCAACAGAACACATAAATCAGAAATTCTAGAGGGTAAGCCATAAAGAGATGTTCTCTTCAAGAGCAAACAATTGCCAACTGGGCACGGTGGCTCACTCCCGTAATCCCATCATTTTGGGAGGCTAAGACAGGCAGATGGCTTGAGCTCAGGAGTTCAAGACCAGCCTGAGCAAGGTGGCAAGATCATGCCTCTACAAAAAGCAAAAAAATTAGTCACGCATGGTAGTGCACACCTGTAGTCCCAGGTACACAGGAGGCTGAGATGGGAGGATCACTTGAGCCCAGGAGGTCAAGGCTGAAGTGAGCCAGGATCACGCTACTGCACTCAAGCCTGGGTGCCAGAGCAAGACCCTGTCTCGGGAGGAAAAAAGAAAAAGCATGCATTTCCCTACAAATAATGTCTAATTGCAATGCATGAGAAAAAGCATCTTTACAATTCAAATCTATCTTTCAGCCACTAAATGAACAACTCTACAACGCCCCATCTGCTTTATCTATAAAGACTTCATGATTACGTAATAAAACTCCTCAGAATTGTAAAAATTTTTTAAATAGCAACAATTCACTTGTTCTTTTCTATTTTAGACTTATACATTTCAAATATGACCATGTTAATGACCAAGTATGTACAATAGTTTAACGACAAAAATAACAATTATATACAGTTTACAAAGATCAAATTCTAAACATGGACACCTTTCACCTAGTGCAACGACTGCAGCCTCTCCAATGCCAGGAACTCCAGGTGCTGCATCAGGCCAAATGGAGCCTAAATGCCATATTTGCCTTTTTCCTTTCACTTGCCTTCGTTTTTCTTAAAGAACCATTCACAATTTACTTTGCTTTGAGACTGGCAATAGCTACATGAATAATGCTCTGTGCCACAAATCGAAATCCTTTCCTACTCAAAAGCTACTGTCAATTGAAGGCAATGTTACCATTCAGATCAAATTCAGATGTCTGGATCCCAGATACCTGGGTAGGAAATATGCAAATCTGCCAAGAGAAATTAGATATTTTTCTTGTTTTCTTTTAATAAACCCACTATATAATAGTGAACTAAATATGTTTGTTTCATAGAAACAACTTACATTTGCCAATACAAGGCAAATGGTCTATGTACAGATACATCAGGACTGCCTAACTGACAGTGAGTGTTGCTAGCCAGGGCTCCAAGTTAATGGAGTTAATACGGTGGAGCTCTCTGCTGAATGGACTTTCCCTTCAGGATACGTCGGATCTGGAAGAGAAATAAATAAAATTTATGAGGTTTATTTCTTATGGACAATATGGTGCATTTCCTTCCGAGTTTTATTCCTTTCTAACACATGCTACACTACTCCTATTATCTTGTAGGTATACAAGAAATACACACAATGCTTGTCAAGATTTTAAGGTGACTTTTTAAACTCCTAAACTCCTTTTAAAGCTTATTTTGGATCTCCTATAATAATCTTTGGGTCCAAGAAAGTAAAACACCTCCATTAAAAATTATCTGAAGTTAAAATTCTCCATAAATTTAAATAACACCTAGGTTCTCTTCCTAATCTTTACTCTTGCTATTTGCGAGAACATTTAATATAAGGCAGTAATTAAGGCATATTATAATATCTCACTAATCTTGAAGTCAGCCTCAACTAACAGGAACACAAAACCCACCTTATGATACACAGAAAAGTAAATCTCTAATGCATTCGAGTCAAAACAGCTGTCATGATATCCAAGTATTAAAGCATCTGCACTTAACTTCGTGGACCACAGAAAAGATCCCGGCTCATTCAGAGTGACTCATTTTATACCTCGGTCTGACAAATTTTATTTTCTATCCCTCAGCCTACAGCAGATTAGCAGCAGCAATTTAGAAGAAAGGAGATTGGGGTAGGGGATACAACTGATAGCTGCTAGAATGAAACACATGACCACAGGCTGCTGATAAAAGGAAGGGAGAAGACTATCTACCTGCCCAAAATACACAAAATACCAAAGCAACAAAGAGAATAATCTGAAAACATTTAATGAAGAGTTAAATGGCTCAACACCTCAATCACCCCTGGGACTCCACAGACAGGGAGGCAGGAGCAAACACTGGGCCTAGGACTCTGCCTTTTATGAGTTAATCGTGGTTCTGGTCCTTGGAACCTCTCTGAATATCAATTTTTTCAGCTGAAACTTGAAAGTTGCAAAGTCCTTCTAACATTAAACTATACACATGAAAACTCTTTGCAAACTATCAAAAGACTTTTTCTTTACAAAGAGCTCTTCAAATAGGGGCTACTGTAACATTGTGGTCATAAAGACAGTTCAGAATCAAAGAAAACACTAAACTGCATTCCACATATTTTATTTTATGATTAGTAAAGTATGTAATGACCTACCCACAGCCACAAACCCCCTCATTCCTCCCAGGAAAGGATTTCCATCAAAAACCTTTCAAATTCTTAAAGGAGTAAGTCCTTATTTACTCATGAAACTATGCAATCCTCAATAATATATAAGCACACTTGATGAATAAAACATTCATTCTGTTTAAAGTATATTTCTAGGTTTGAAATGACATAAGTAACTTTTCCATTTTTTGTTCAGTATCACTTCGTAAACAGAAATACTTCTAACTACTGATGTACCTGAGCTCTTACTCTGTGACTGGGACTGTTCTGAGCGCTCCACAAATAACAACTCATTTATATCCACAATATGTGAAGGCACACACCTTACAAAATTAAGATTCTCTTTCCTTAGTGCAGGAACCTTCGTACCTTCCCTTTCTGAACCTTAAACCATTCTGACTTACTCTAAACCTAAGTCTGTGTCACAGAAAAGACGACTACCTGACCTCTAACCATTTTAAGTCTACAGATAAATTTATTTTTTTTTTTTGAAACGGAGTTTCGCTCTTGTTACCCAGGCTGGAGTGCAATGGCGCGATCTCGGCTCACCACAACCTCCGCCTCCTGGGTTCAGGCAATTCTCCTGCCTCAGCCTCCTGAGTAGCTGGGATTACAGACACGTGCCACCATGCCCAGCTAATTTTTTGTATTTTTAGTAGAGATGGGGTTTCACCATGTCGGCCAGGATGGTCTCGATCATCTCTTGACCTCGTGATCCACCCGCCTCGGCCTCCCAAAGTGCTGGGATTACAGGCGTGAGCCACCGCGCCCAGCCTACAGATAAATTTCTTAATTGCTCTGTTTCCAAAGGAAGAGTAACTCCAAGCTACTGTGAGACACACACTGACAGAGCCCACCTGAAGAGCAACAGCTGGCCTTGGACCTGCACAGTCTCCGCTCCCTTTATGTTTTAGACTGGGGTGCCAAAAAGTACTTCCTCTCCCTCCTGTGCCTCTCACCTGTTCTCCCACAGGGCCATCAGGAACCAAATGCACTGGCTGTTCGTTCTCCAAGTTCCGAGTACTTGGGTCTGCTCCCTTCCTCATCAACAGGCGGACGGCATCCAATTGTGTCAACCGATACTGCAGGCTGGCAGCAACATGGAGGGCAGTGTTGCCATTGTAAGCCTGAAGAGAAAGAATGAAACACCAGACATCAGGAAGGAGGAAATCCCATGGAAGGAGCTCAAATACTCTGAAAAGGTGCACAGAAGGCCATCCCAACTCTGGTGTGGTTATTGAAGCTTTCTCAAAGTACCTTTGCATTCACAAAAGACAGGCAACTGGGCAGCTCCAGAAACAGGCGAATGAGTTCCAGATTTGCTTCTTCAGCTGCCAAATGCAGGGCTGTGCGGCCACTTTTGCGATCCTTGTCAAAGGCAAGAGGAGGGGGAAAAAAGAAACTTTAGATACCATGGCGTGGAATACACTTTTCACCCAGTCTCTCCAATGTCTCACTCAGCTTCGGAGACTCACTTTAATGTGCCCTTCTCCACAATGCCCTGCTTAATCTCAAGCTAAACAGAATCTTTTATTCTTCTTAAATTTCATAAGAATTTGCTGATATGCCTCTTGTCACAATGTACCCTTTTATATAGAGTGGCCATAAAATGTCGAAAAAAATAAATGCTATTTTTAAATCCCGTGTCATAACATGGCAGTAAACCGTTTCTTATGTATTCGCCTGTGTTCCAGACGATGGCTCCCTGTAGAGTTATATTTAGCTGTATCTCTCACCTCTTTTACTAGACAGTAAACCTCAAGAGTCCAAACAGTTTATGACTAGGCATTTCCCCCCATGGACCCAGTGAGTAAAACCGAAATTTAAAAAGAATAAAATATTTCCAACTTAAAAAACAGAAGATGAATTCTACATCCTACAACACTGAAAAAACCCTTACAAAGAGCCCTGCCTTTATTCTCAGTGTATGAAAATGGAAGCCAAAACGACAACATCGATGTCAAGCATTTTCCTTTCCTTTCAAAGACTAATTTATTTTATACCCAACTGACCTTTTGGATAATAATCCACGGATTTAAAGCAAATCAAGAAAACATATGAAATGATCTGTTAAAATCTGGCTTCTTAACCACCCATACATGGCTACTCTCACCATTAATTTTAAAAAAAAAAAAAAAAGAACAAAGGAAGTTTGAATCTGTACTTGGAAGCAAGGTCTTTTGCTAGAACCGCTCTCTCCCCTATCCCACCTCAGACCTTTTCTGTGAACTTACCTTCGCTTCCACTGCTGCTCCCATTTGAATTAGGCACTTAATGGTATCAACCAGACTCTTATTCTTCAGTAAAAGCTCCTGCACTTCAGGTGAATGAGGCTGTTGATTTCTCTGGAGTTCATGGACCACAGCGTTATGGGCTATGACTGCACAATGAAGAGGAGTCAGGCCTGGAAGAAAAGTATAATCAAGCAGTGGTCAAGCATCCCATCAGGTCTTTTGGTCCTTCCCTAATGAGAAACGTGAAGGATGGCCTCCACCAGAACTAAGGCAGTCTGAAAATAGTCCCTTCATTGGGTCTTGGTGCTAGTTTTGACTACAGAATATTTTAGCTTTAATCATCTCCCTTCCGGCTTAGTATGATACTTAGCACTCTTCGGCCTTACGGGTCCCCCTCTCTAAGGGCTCTGAATCTAATAAAGTTTCAGTTGCTTACCATCATAGTTAGTTGCCTCAAGATCCACAAACTGATTGCTCCCCACGGCTCCCTTCTGAATCGCCTGCAGATTTTAAAAACAGACATCCGTTAGCATCACAAGCTGCATAGATACCTATCAGAATCCCCAAGAAATGAATATGTTAACTCAAAATAGATTATTGCAACAGGCAACCTATTTCCAACTTCTAATATCCAACTCTATCTCTCTGGCCTTGCGATGACGGAAGCCTGGTTTGCTGCCTCTCACCTGAAGCACCTGGGAATGGCCCTTCTCAGCACAGACGTGCAGAGGTGTTCTTCCCCAGCAGTCGGTGGTGTTCACCTGCGCCCCGAGGTTCACCAGATCCTGCACAATGAGATGCTGATTGGCAGCCACTGCCACCTGAAAGGCACTCTGTGGATATTCAGAGAAAAAAAGTCATTTTAAACATACAATGTTATCATAACAAGGAATATGAAACTAAACTGTGACTGAGGGAAAAACCCACAGAGAGAAAATAAATCCTTTTAATAAGCAATCAGATTCCACAAGACAAGGAAACCAAAATAAGCCTAGGGTGTGGCTTTATTACCCTCAGTGTTTGGTCAAGTGGCTACAAAGTTAATGTTAATAACGTCAAAGTTGACGGTGGCAAAAAGTCAATATCCCAAAGTTAATATTAACTAAACTCTCTTGATCTTGAGCTCTGAGGTGATCCACACAGGAGGCTGGTCATCATTTACTTCACCACGACCCCCTCTTTGCCGTCTCAGACTCTGCCAAGGCCCTCACCTGTCCATTGTGCTCTTTAATATCCAGCATGTGAAGTGCATTCATCTTTCTTGCAAGAACATAGGAAAGTGCCCTTCTCCCTTGGGCAACAGCAATATGAAGGAACCTGGGAAAGAAGGAAAGGAAAAGAGGTGAATTATTTCTGATTTTGCTAAGTTCCTCTTAAAAAAAAATCTTCCTTTAGCCCCCTTTTTATTATATATTGGTATACTCAAGTGAAACATTACAAAGGATAGTTTGTCTTTCCTGCTACACTGATAATATATCCCAGTTGGAGCAGGATGAGTTGGGATATCGGAAATAAGAAAAACAACATCAAGCATCATGCTGATCACTTTAAGTCTATTATTTTTAATACTCATAAAACTCCTATACGGGAGATATTATCATTTTCCATGTCAAGGAACTGAGACACGAAGAGGGTAAATAACTTGCCCAAGGCCACAAAGACATCAGGACAGATTAAGATCTACAAACCAACTCACAGTTTATCCCTAATCATGATCTAATTGTTTCTGTTCTACAGGCATAGTCCAAGCTAGTCTTCCAAACCTAATTATTCAAGAAGACACAGATATTTTTATCAATTTAGAACAGGTTATTTCTTCAGCCAAAAACAATTTCTGCAGGAAAAGCCTTTCCTGACATATTAGCTATCACCAAGTGGTGCCTTCTGTCTACACTAGTCATCTTGGTTACCCAACCACTAAGGTATAATGCCCTAGAAAAAGTCTAGGCTCACTATTCCAACAAGGGTGGCTTACCGAATTAAGAACACGAAATAAAAGGATACTCACGTGTCACCATCTGCATCCTTTGAAAGAAACTGGTCTTGGGAAATATTTGCCAATTTGCTTTCCTCCTGCTCCACTTGCCACTGAAAAAATGACTTCCCTAACTGTGTGGTGTTCATTGGATTTCCAATGTTAGAAAACGGCAGTGGCGTGTTTGAAGAGTCGGGGGCCATCTCGCGCCCCGCCATGGCGTCACAGGCGCTGTTGGGCATCACGCTGAAGTTGTGCAAGTGGGCACCATTTTGTGGCTGAACACTTGAGGAAGTCTGAATGGGATGAGCAATACTCTCAGATTCCCCGTGACTACTAAGAAAGGAAACTAAACTTTGGTTTGGGCAAAACTGTGATTCTTGACCATCAAAGAGGTTTGGTTCATAAGTCGGAGACTGGGAAGGTCTCGAAAAAGGACTGTATTCCAGAGTGGGTTTGTGGGTGTAGTGTGGCTGCTGCTCTGCGTGCTGGTTCTGTGGAGAATACTGGTACAGGGAAGCCTGGTCTATCATTTGCGGGGAGCCGCTGACTTGGAATGGCTGATATTTCTGAGGTGGAGAAAAGACCTGCCCTCCATGGAAGTCCTGACACTGCTCTGCCGGGGAGCTCTGAGGGACCATCGCAGGGCTCATCCAGCTAACTTGAACTGTGTTCAGGGACACGGGGCTGCATTCATTCTTAATGTTGATAATGTTCTGGAGCAGATCAGCACTGCTGTCCTGCTTGGGTTCACCGTGATGAACATCTTCCATGCTCTCCCCAGGGGTTGGTGTTTGAGGTGGTGTCTGCAAAGAAAGAAAATGCAACCCGCACACTCATTTCCTTCTAAAATTACCCCAGGAGTAATCCCAAAGGAGAGTGAGAGGAAAATAGTGAGATACTTACCAAAAATTGGGAATGCAACAGAGCTGGCCTTTTGCAAACTGGTCCATCAGACAACGAATCAGGCCCTTTCCTTTTCCCACTATATGATACTGCGTTCTTCAATTCTGTACCCAAAAAAGGAATACAGCCTCTGTGATCATTTTATTTTATAAATGTTACCCACAACTATACTATATTAACTCTAAAGCCCCAAAAAATGATGAATACAAGTGACTCTTACCTGTAAACTGCTCTATGTTCACACCTTGTGTCTATTAAAAAAACAGTTTCCAAGTTAGTGTATACAATATGACTTCCTCCTAATGTACCTCAATAAGTAGGCTTACCTCCACCACCCTTTATAGCTTACCATAAATCTCTGATATGGTTTTTTATCAATATTTATTTTCTATATCAATTTTTATTCTATCTTGAAACTTCCTCATTTTCACTTTCACCTTAGCTTAATGCAGGTCAAGATAAAATTAATAAGACCATTTGATTTTTTCCCCTTCTAGTTAAAATGTTCCATTTCAACTGAGTCCCTGAACTTGCCTTCATTTATTCATTCATTAAGTTTCTCTTGCCCACCTACACCAGGTGTCTGGTACTGGGCTAAGTAGTAGGACACGGCAGACGAGACAAATATGGTCTCTGTCCTATGAACTTTGTCATCTATGAAAAATTCCAAGTGACTTACTTGATGACCGGACCCAGGTCATCATAACCCTGACAGACTAACCCCTCCCCTCCACCCCACACTCAAAACAGAAAGATGATGTCACCTTAAAATCTTGGCCGGAAGCCTTCTGTTTATGACTTCGGATGTGCAACAGGAGTTCTTTCACCGAGTTCTTTACCCGAACACCTTGAAAGGGGCCTCTCTGCTGCCTGCCAACCCCCACATGGGACTCAACTGTTCAAAAGAAAACAAAACATCCTTCTGGTTAAAGAGCTTCACAGACAGAAACGTTAATAATCCCAAAAGTATAGCTGTTGCCTAACGCATAAACTCCCCAAGCAGCAGACTGCAAAACCTCTCTAACTCGCTCTGGTCAATCAATGGCCTTGTGTGTCCCCAGCTCTGCTTAGGAGTCCTGCGTTGCCTGATACCTTTCTCTACTGGGTACCCTAAGAAATTAAAGTTCATAAAAATGTGGTCAAGGATCCTCAGAGCCAATAGATAAACCCAAATCAAGCCTCTCCCTCTCAGCTCCAACCACCCATGAGAATGGATCATAGATTTTGCCATTGTGACTCTCATAGCTCTGCAATTATTCTTGACTTTTGAAAAACCTTGGGGAGCAAGTGATAAATGGCGCATTTTTAGCTGTTTAAACCAATGGTTTTATGTTCACATCGAAATTTTAAAGTCTATTAATTCCGCTCACCTAAGAAGGCACAAAACAACTTCCTTCAAAGATCTCAATGTACCAAAACCTGACAATTAACAATGCCTTAGATTTATGACTTATTATTTCCTTCAATTCAACTGTGGCAAGAAAGCTGCTTAAATTCACCGAGCTTAAACACATTTCCACATAAGCACACAGGATTTCCCCTCACTGACTGTTTTTGGAATTACACAGGTCTTCTAAGTAAAAAGGAAATATGCTTGTTTCACTTTTAAATTCTGAAATCCACTTTGGCATTCAGTATAGAAATGCAATACCACACTTCTGATCACCACTATGTCACAACCTCTTAGTATGTGTATTGAAGACAAATTCACAAAAAGTCAGGAAATGAATAATTCAGCCACTCCATCAAGTGTAGAAAAAAATAAGATGGGACAAAAAACAACTCATAATTTGAACATATGTATCTATCATAAATACATGAAATAAACAGTTCAATGGCAGGGTAAGTGAAACATTAGTTGGCTTTATTTTTAAGTGTAGGGATTTCAAGAGATATCAGAATTGGCAGAATCTAAGATACAGCATTTCTCTGGAATGACAACAGTTAGTAATCCGACGTCACAGAGAGAAAAAAATGCAGTTTCAGAAATCCCCTGTGGCTGTGCGGTAAACCAAGGGCCTAGCAAAGTTTCCGCCAGATGAAGGCCAAATGTGGGAGAAAAGGTCCTATACACACATTCTTTCTGGATCTGCTACACACTTAGCAAGCAGTGGTTTAAATCACCTTTTACATGATTTTAAATGACTTAAAATGAAAATGAGAAATCACTTTTTAAAATAAATGACAACCAAAACAGAAGTTAAGAGTGGGAAACACCGGAAGGAGACGTTCTTTAAAAGATTCTCAACGTTCAGTTGAGGCGTTTTTCTAGCCTACGCACAGGGGCCTCCTGTTCCCTCCCCAATTATGCAACTCGGTTCGCTAAGAGAAAACTAACCAATTCGCACCCAACAAAAGATAACATTACGTCTTTCTTTATGGCTTATCCATTTTTTTAAGGCACACAGAAAACAAGACCTCGGAAATTCTGGGCATATTTCCGAAACTCGCCAAACTAATGGCAAAACTTGAGTTGGTTTTCAGCCCGGCTTCACCTTGAAAACAGCAGTTTCTTTTCTTGGACAGTCAAATCTTTTCACTTAAAACTTCCATAAATACTCAGGAAGAAGTAAGTCACGACCTTTAACACAGTTCCCAAACCCTTATCCCGTAACTACAGTTTTTCACTAAAATAGTTACAAGAAGAAAATGACACCTACATCAGACCCCAAATCTCATCGCAGTATATTATCTACGACTGAACAAAGCTGCTGCTCAGACAGTGAGCGATCTCCGGGTCATTGGCCCGGCAGTCGGCGCTGGTCTGGTCGTTTCAGAAGCCCCTAGGCCCGCGGGCCGGCGAGGCGGGCAGGCCCAAGCCAGGCAGGGCGTGGTCTCTAGGTAACCGCTGACGAAGGTGCGCACGCCCCGCCGCTCAGGAGGGCTCAGGAGGGCGCAGTGGCCACCCCCTATCGGGGAGTCCCTCTCCCACCCTCCCAGGCGCGCGCGCGCCCCGAGGACGCAGCGGTGGGGCCGGCGGGTACCTGGCTGGCGCTCGGCGCGGGCGCCGCCTCTCGGCCGGGACTCCACGGCGCCGCAGGAGGACACCGACGAGGCGGAGGAGAAGTCAGAGGAGTCGGAGCCGGGCGAGCCGGGCGCCGAGGGGCCCAAGGCCGAGCAGCTGGCGTCGCAGGCGGCGGCGGGCGGCGACGCGCCGTAGAAGTGGGCCAGGTTGAGCGGGCTGGTCATGAGGTCGCAGCCGCCCGCCGCGCCCCGCAGCCCCTCTCCGCCGCGGCTGTCGTCCAGCAGCTTGTCCACGATCATGCTCCCGGGCTGCGCGCTCGGGGACCCGACACCTGCGCCACCGGCTCGCTGCGCGCGGCTGCCTCGCGGGCGGGCTCGGGGAGCTGTCGGCGGGCGCACGGTGCGGGCGGGTACGGGCGCGCCCCGGGGCTGCCAGGGTATTTAACCGGCCGCTGCCCTTGCCGGCCTCCCCGGCGCCCTGCCCGGCCATTGGCGGTGCCCGGTCCACCTCCCAGCCCCTCCTCCGGATGCGCCCGGTTTCCAGTAAAATGTACAGGATGAGGCAATGCGCCCTCCGCCCTCGCCCCGCCCGCCCGGCTCCGCCCAGACCGACCGGTTGTTTTCCTGCCCCTCACCTGGAAACGCCGACTTCGCGCGGCCTCCCGCCTCCGGGACCCCGACCCTCGCCCGCGCCCGCCCTGCCCTCCAGGCCCCCGCCGGGGAGAGGGCGCGCGGCGCAGGGGCCCCGGACCTGCAGAGGGAGGCGGGAGTCGGCGGTGGGAACCGGTCGGCCTGGTTTTTGGGGACTGGGAAGTCCTGGAAAGAGCGCGCCCCGCACCCCTCTGCCTGCCCTGGCTCGGCGAGCTGTTAGCCCGAGTTAAGAAATCTCTGGGCCGGGCGAGGTGGCTCAAGCCTGTAATCCCAGCACTTTGGGAGGCCGAGGCGGGTGGATCACGAGGTCCAGAGATCGAGACCATCCTGGTCAACATGGTGAAACCCCGTCTCTACTAAATAGAAAAAAATTAGCCGGACATGGTGGCACATGCCTGTAATCTCAGCTACTTGGGAGGCTGAGACAGGAGAATCGTTTGAACCCAGGAGGCGGAGATTGCAGTGAGCGGAGATCGCGCCATTGCACTCCAGCCTGGGTAACAAGAGC
>JAPYYA010001619.1:0-14949 GCA_028533165.1 Leontopithecus rosalia | reverse complement strand
ATATTCCTCTCTAAGTTGTCCATTCTTGTTATCATTTCCTCATATCTTTTTTCAAGGTTTTTAGTTTCTTTGCATTGGTTTAGAACATATTCTTTTAGCTCATGGAAGTTTCTCATTACCCACCTTCTGAAATCTGATTCCATCATTTCGTCACACTCATTCTCTGCCCAGCTTTGTTCCCTTGCTGTTGAGGAGTTTTGGTTCTTTGTAGGAGGGGAGGTGTTCTGGTTTTGGGTGTTTTCCTCCTTTTTTGAGCTGGTTTCTTCCCATCTTTGTGGATTTATCCACCTGTCATCTGAGTAGTTGCTGACTTTTTTATTGGATCTCTAAGTGGACGCCCAGATTGTTGCTGATGAAGTATTTCTGTTTCTTAGTTTTCCTTCTAACAGTCTAGCCCCTCTGCTGTAAGACTGCTGAGGTCCACTCCAGGCCCTGCTTGTTTGGGGTACACCTGTAGCAGCTGTGGAACAGTGAGGGATGCTACCTGTTTCTTCTTCTGCTGTCTTTGTCCCAGACTGATGCCTGCCAAATGTCAGTCTGATCAGTCCTTTGTGATGTGACTTTTTGGATATACAGGGGTCAAGGAGCTGCTTGAAGAGTCGGTCTGTACTTTATAGGAGCTCAAGTGCTGAGCTGTGAGCTCCGTTGTTCATTCAGGGCTGCTAGGCAGGTACGTTTAAGTCTGCTGCAGCAGAACTCATAAATTCCCTTTTTTTCCTCAGATGCTCTTTCTTGGGGAGTTAGGGCTTTATTTATGAGTGTCTGCTGCACTGTCCTGCCCATCTAGGAGTCAGTCTAGTCACTATTTGCCTGTTGAGGCTCCGCCCTGCTGCTGTGGGGTCTTCCCTGTGCCCGTGGGCTCTGCCCTGCTGCCGTGGGCTCCACCCTGTTGCCATGGACTCCACCCTGCTGCCAAGTGCAATTCCCTGTAGTCCTGTTTATATGGGTGTGGTTAGGACTGCTGTGGTGATGATGGCCCGCTTCTGTATTGGCAGACTCTCTCTGTTATGGTGGGTTGCCTTGGCAATGGCAGGCTGCGTCAGCAATGGGAGTGTACCTCAGTAGGGGCACAATGCCTCGGTAATGGCAGATGCCCGTCCCCCACTGAGCTGCACCGTCCTGGGTTCAGCTGTGTCTGCCGTAAAACTCTCAACCCCAAGCATTTCCAATCACTGTTTTGTTTGTCCCTGTGGGGGTGGGACCCGCTGAGCCTGATCACCTGGCTCCCTGCCTCAGAGCCCTTTTTTTTTTTTTTTAAGTTGAACGATTGACTCTCTCCCAGGTGTTTCAGTCACCTGCTGAAAGGGCATTGGGATCTGTGTGATTTCCCATGCAGAGACCCACTGCGCCGGCTCAAACGTCCCTTCCCGGGAATCTCCTGGCCTGGCTCACTGTCCAAGTCCCGTTTAATCAGATGAATATGCTAATCTGCCCTCCCAAATCTCGCATTGCTGGTTTAACAGGGCACCCAGACCAGTGCATTTTGTGCGGAGTGCTGCTGTGCTGTGGTGCTGGCTGAAACGGCCGCACCAGCTGAAACAGCTGCACTGGTGTCCCATGCCACTCCTACACCTGGGAATTTCCCGGTCTGTGGGTAACAAAGATCCATCTGGAAATGCGGCGTGCACTCACCCTCTGCGCCTTCACTGAGAGCTGCAATCCCGAGTTGCTCCTACAGCACCATCTTCCCCCTGTCTCCCATCTCTAAAAATAATTTTAGGCTATTGTCAATATTTTCCTATTGCTATAAATAATACTTGGATAAACATCTTGTACATGCATCTTTGTCTCTTTTTCAATTTTTTAAGGATAACTTCCTAGAAGTAACCTCATTGGTTACCCATTGGTCAGAGGGCATGTACTTGGATACATGTTGCCAAACTGGCAAAAGGTTTTGCCAGTTTGCACAGTTATTACCTGTATGTAAGAATTCCTCTTTCACCCTACTGTTGGCCACAGTGGAGTTTGTGAACATTTTAAAACTTTATTAAGTATATTTTGTGAACTCGATGTTAAGCTTAACCACAAACATCACGGTTTCTCTAGGGAAGTGTATCCCTTCTAAATGGCCAACTTAGAAACAGCCTTTCTCCATCAGCATGTGGTTGCCTGTGAAAAAATACCCTGAAATTGTTCTTTAACACCACTCATTAAAAAATGTGCAAGGTATGAGGTGGGTACCTCCAAGTTGGTTAATTACTGTATCCCAGAGGACATGGAAAACAAATAGTCTCTTCTTTAAGGGAGTCTTGGGCCATGCAATCTCATGACAACACTATCAGGTTGTTCTAGCAGATATTTATTATTAATTAATGGAGTAGACAGGTCAGTGGTATCTAGAACTATGCCCAAGACCCCTTGAAAAGATTCAGGGCAAGAGATGAATTGATGAGGTCCCTCCAAATATGGCTTTTCATCCAGCAAATTATATTTAGACACCCGGCACTAGAAATATGTAGACAAATTGGAGAGAGTTCAGAGAAAGGCAATAAAAAGATGAAGGGAACAGAGGGACTGATTTATGAGGAAAGATTAAAGAAACCAAAAACACAGAGCCAGGACCCAGAAATGACTTCAGGGAGCATGATAACAAACAGCAAATACCGTTCCGTGTAAACCACCAAAGTGGAGACTTGTTTAGCTTGGTACCAAGAACTTAAGCAGTGGCAGGGAAGTGAAATGAAAGAGAAGAATCTGAGTTACTAATTTATTCAGGAGTGTCTCTAGAGAGAGGTTAGAAGCTCCCTGGCTGGAAACGTTTAGCACCAGACAGCACTCAGCCCCTCCCCTCCCCAAGGAGAGGATTCTAGACCGGAAAACAAGAAAATAGACTTGCAGGTTAGATCCTGCCGAGCCTTGGAACCCTTCCACGTTGTTACCTCATGGCGACCGTATAAATATACTATCTGGGGTCCCGAAGGTAAACTAATACAGCTCATCTCTTTTTCATTTCCTGATGTTAATGCCTCTTTAAGTTAGCAAATTCAATCAGATTTGAACATATGCTTTTTCAATCAAGTCTGTCTGCATGTGTCTTTGTGACAGAGGTGGGTGCCGAAGCTGGGGTTCAGGTGGATGCTGGAGATATCTCTGGGCTCCTTTAGTGCCTGTCTGAAATCGCCAAGGAAGAGAGGAAAGAGCCAAGCAGCCAGAAACACAGCCCACCCGCCCCAAGCCAGAGAGGATGTCCCACATCAGTTAGCTCTCATAATTTTTATCCTAAATCTCATCCCCATAACAGAAATGTAGGAGTGGAGCTTTGTCTCTTCAAAAATCCACCAGGTTCCAGGGGATCTGGAGAAGGCTTGTGCGGGCCTACTTGGGCTTTCCTTGTCCTTCTGTCAATACAAGAGTTAACTTGCTTGGATTTGCTCCAGCCAGTATCTGGTGATCCATTAAAAAGGGGAATGGAACAGTAAGAAAAATGGAAGCAAACAGCAGTACACACGCCACACACATCTATTGTTTAAAGCATTTACGCCTTCATAACAAGCCAACAAGTGTTTCCCAAGCCATGGTCGTGGGCCTGACGCTGAGTTGGTGCTGTGGGGAATGCCCACGCAGGCTTTTTATGTGATGCCCAGAATTAGTGCTGGAGCAACCAGAGGTGGTGAAAAGAAAGAGGAGAACCAAGGCTGGCTGACTGTGCTGACGTTCTTCATTAGGGTGCATGTGGGAGAGAGAGAATTAGTGTTCAGGTTAGCAGCTCGAGCTTTGACCAGAGACTCTCTAGTAACTATGCGATCCTGGTCAAATTATTTAACTTCTCTAGGTCTTGATTTGTTCATCAGTAAAAGCAAAGAAAAAAGTACCTAGCTCATGGGATTGCTGGGAGGGTTAAATAAATAAGACATATAATGAGCTTAACTGGTCTGGCACAAAGTAAGCACTCAATAAATGTTAGCTCTGAGAGTTCGTGCTCTTCCTGCACGCATAAACAGAAACTCCTATCTTGAAGTCCAGGGGGCCTCCAACACCCATCTGTGAGAAAGGAAAGGCGATCTTCCCCACTATTCCTTACTTTGCTGGCCATGGATTCCCAGGGAATCCATCATTTCAGTGAAAAGTTTTAAATTTTGACTTTTTAATTTCAATATTTTATTACAGAATACATTTAATGTTTTGATATTTTCAAAAACAAAATCCAATCTGATTTTGGATCACATGTATGACTACCTTATAACCAAACACTTAACTAGTGTCATTTAATTTTAGTGCCCACATTTGCTTCTAGGTTCATAACTGTTGACACCAAGTGATCACAGAAAGCCACAGCTTTAAACTTTCCTGTACAATGAGCTGCAAGCCCCTATTTTTCTGTATTTCTTAAGTTTGTCGTTGCTCAGAAAACTGAGCAACAACAAACACCATGAAAAGTAGGAGTGGGAAAGGTGGGAGGCCATGTCTAGGGGTGTCCCAGGAGTATCTCCAAAATGGAGAAAGTTCCAGAAATAGGAGGCAGCATCAGGGAGTGATGAGCTGTGAGCCAGGCTGATTTGGGTTCAAAGGTCAGCTCAGCCACCTGAGCTGTGATCTTGGAGCTTAGATGCCATCACGGCTAGGTGAGAATCAGAGAATCATTTATGTGAAATCCCTCGCCTCATCCACCTGCAGATATAGACTCACCCCCATCTGAACGCCAGCATCCCCTCACTGGTATAGCACAACATATGGACAGAAGGGGAGAATTTTCAATGCCCAGTGGGAGACTCGGTAGCAGGGGCACCCCAGAGTAATATGGCTATGGCTGTGACAGTGTCGTCCCCAACCTGCCACCATAAATCAAAGATAGCGTGAAGAGGACAACTTCTGTAAAACACACACAAGGTCACCAGGGACCGGTCACTCACCTGGTAAGAGGAGTGGCAAGGAGAGGTTTTCCAGGGAAAAGGACACAGTGCTACCCATGAGACTGTCATAGGAAGGAGGGAAACTGATTGCATAAAATACAGAATTTTGGGACTTGGAGGAAAAGTTTTGTAGATTTGGGGCACCCAGTTGTAATGTTCTGGCCATGTCTGGCCATCCTGATGTTCAATAATGTGAGTCTTGAGTCCAAGAGCTTACACATGACTCCTACAACTCCTGGGGCAGAAAGCACACCAGTATGTTTGGCTTGGCTTCTGGAACTGGTCTTCCATGGGGTCCTTATAGCTGCTTCTCCATTTTTAGAACAGAGAAGAGCCAATTCCTGGTTGACCAGAACATGGCTAGGAAGGCAGCAGCAGGTTTTGGAGTGAGACCCATGGGTTTACCTAATTGAGTCTCAGTTTTCCCAGTGGACAGATGGGGTAATTGTGAGGACAAAAGAAAATCACCTAGTCCATGACCTGGCACCCAATCAATTGTAGCTATCATCATAATTTACAACCGGCATTGGATAGAACAGAGTGGGCAGCCTCAGGTTTCAGCCCAGTGAGTATATAGAGAAGAAGACTTTAGTTGCTCTGTCATGGAGGCCTTTTAGCCTTAGCTGGCTGCCCTTAGGATCTCTGGGATATAGACAGTTGCACATGTATGTGACAGAGAATTTTGCTTGCAGGCATGAAAGTGTCAGAGAGAAAGAGGCACAGTTTCCAGGGACCAGCCATGCCAATTACTTTTTTCCAGCTTATTTCTAGGGCTTTGGACATGAACATATCTTTGGTTGTTCCTATTTGTTTTCAGTTTGTAGCTGATTAGAGTGAACTTAAACTCTGTAGAAGGCAAATTTTAAATATATGTGCATGCATGTGTGCAAGGAGCAATATCTGTGTACAATGAAGTGTAAGAAGAGTCAGGACACTCTCTGTAGAAAGCAGATTTTAAGTATATGTGCATGCATGTATGCGAGGAGCAATATCTGTGTACAATGAAGTGTAAGAAGAGTCAGGACACTCTCTGTAGAAAGCAGATTTTAAGTATATGTGCATGGATGTGTGCGAGGAGCAATATCCGTGTACGATGAAGTGTAAGAAGAGTCAGGACACTCTGTAGAAAGCAGATTTTAAGTATATGTGCATGCATGTGTGCAAAGAACAATATCTGTGTACAATGAAGTGTAAGAAGAGTCAGGACACTGAGTTTCTGCTTTCTCCTGGCTCTGTGATGTAGACCTGCCTGGCCTCTTCACTGTTTTGGGCCACAATTTCCTCATTGACAAAATCTTCAGGAGTCTAGATCAAATGATCTCTAAGAAAGGACTCTTCCAGCGTTTCCCGTTGATCTATGAATGTATTCCTGAGGTGCTGGGTGGTTTCTGATTTTCTTAGAAGTTTCCGAGCCAACCGCCATATTTGTAGATAGGCTCAGGGGAATTCTATTCTGAGAACCCTCACTTAGAGAGAACAAGTCTTTAATTTTGAGGATCAGCTCAGCCTTTAAATGCTATTTTTCTCCTTCACTCTATCTTTGGGCTTACTCTGCATTGTTAATTCTATGATAGAATGGAAAGAGAATTGTGAACAGTTGAGAGAAAAATTTTTGTTGCCCTTGGCTAAATTTCAGTTACAATGCAGGACAGGTTTGATGGAATTGAAGCCCACTTAGGTTCAGAGAGGAAACGATAGTGACTTGGAGAAACAAGTAGAAGACACAGAACACGTGACTAAAGAATCCATCTTTACAGAGCTGCTCCCTCAAAACAAGGCTCATGGGCTTTGGGGTAGTCGTGTATACCTTGAGAAAAGTAGAAACATTTTCACAGTCAAGTCCACCAGCACTGCAGACACCTAGGTGTTGCTGGTACTATTGCCAGGAGGACCAACTTGGAGGGTTATCTCCTCCACTTCCTCTCTTCAACCCCACTAAATTAAACTCAGGATAGGGGAGAAGTGAGCCCAGGAGAGATGAGGAGTTTGCCCCTTATAATAATGCCACCTTAGGTCCAGTAAGCATGAATGGGATTTCATGTGTTCACAGCTGGCTCTGAATTCTGTGTCAGAAAGGCATGAGCTTTGTCTGTAACCTGAGTTCTTCTAACAATTGTTTTTGTAAAATTAGAGGGATTTGAAAAGCATGAGGTTAATGTGCTTAGTGATCTTATTAGCTCCTTTACGGAAGCAGACAAGCACATTTCCAGGATGGATCCAGAGTACAGAGATAAGGAAAGGGAGGGAGTGGGAATGCTCTGTGCTTTCTGACCAGTTTTTCCATAGACCTAAAACTCTGAAAGAGGAAACTCTTTTAGTTTTTTTGGCTTTGAAAACAAAAAACTACAATTGGTACTGAGTAGTTCACTTTTTAAACTACAAATTTGCCATGGCAGGGATGAAAAACAAACAAAAACACTACTGGTAATTTATCTGTATATGACCCCCTTTTTATTACTACTGGGCCAGAAATCATAACTAAAAAAGTTAATGTTGTGTGTCAAAGAAAAGAGTATCGAGATGGATCATGTTGGCCTGGCTTGTGGTGGGGCCATTGAGGGCAGAGATGCACTTGGAACCTGACGCATACTAGATAATAAATATAAAATGAATGAGTGGACAGACTGGCAAACAAAAGAGGTAGATGGTCTCTGTTGGGATGCATGGGACTTTTAATATTATGCCTTGGGGCAATGCTCATGTGCAGGCAGCCTTTGGGGACCAGCCTTGTCCCTGGCCCATAGCTCAGAAGCTGCCATCACCTATTCCATCCCTGAACTCCTTAGAATACAATATCACCAGCTTGTCTCTTTCTAATTATTTCTGAAAACAAACGTTTAGGCCTTTTTGACTTAAATGTTTTGCTGTCAATTGCAGGGGAATAGAAACAAATGAGAATTTCTTTTCTTAAGGTGCCAGAATACTAAAAAATTGTTAGTACCCTGGGCCCTGGCAAATAGCTTTTGCCTTGCACCTGCTGTGGCAACTGGATGACCTTTTAGTCTCCAGTGATTGGCTTTTATGTACTGTCACATCACTCCACTCTTCTTATCTAGCATTATTTGTGTTCTTTATTATTGTCTACCTTGTTTTCTCAGGTTGTAAATTCCTTGAGAGATGGCTGCTGCCTGTGTTATTCACTCTATCTACTGGGCTTAGAAGAGGGCTTCTGCTATACTGGGTGCTCTGGTTAGAGAAGGAATGAATGGAAATCCTAGATTCAAAGCCAGTTTGGGTAAGAAATTTGAACCTGAGTTGGGGACGTTAGCACAGCTAACAGGCAGTTGGAAATATGAATATCCAACTTTTTCATTCATTCAAAAATGATTACCTAAGCATCTGCTATGTGCCAGCTACCATATAGATGCTTTAAACACAAACTTTGGCTTCCAGCCTTAGATGTCTCAGGAGTAGAACCTCCAGATCAAGTTCTCAACTTATTTCTGCTGCCAATTTGCTGTGTGGGTTGGACCAAATCATGGAACGTCTCTATGTACAAAGTAGGTCCGCCGATATTCCATCACCTCTCAGGGTAGCTGTAAGGATTAATTGGCATTTATAGAGTGCTTTGAGCTCCAGAGATAAAAGGTCTCCTGCTTCTGCCAAATCGCATGATTACAGTAGTGTGGTGGGATACATGAGTTAGAGCTTATGAAGGACTTTGAAGATGAAAAGAGACAAAGTCTTATTATGATTTCTTTCAGCTCCTAGGCAGGACTGACCTCGAGGTTTAGGTGCCCCTGAGTCTTTCTGGCACCACTGGGATTCTGGCTCTTTTTCTTGTCCTTCTCAAGAAGTTACACCGGCCCTCAATTTTTTTTGTTGTTGTTGTTGCAGTTTCTAAAAGAAAAATCAAAGGCAGCTTCTTGCATTATAGAAACACAACTCAATGATCCCAGGGCTAAGGGAGGAGGAAGAAGGCACAGAATAGATTTTTCTCTGATACTCTTATTCCTGGATTTCTGTCACTAACTGTTGGAACCAGTCAATTCTATTGAAGGACAAGAGTGACTCCATCAACAAAATAAAGCCAAGTAATAACCCAAAGTGTGGCTTGAGGCATTAATTTGTTTGATGTTAGATTTAGAAAATCTGTTCAGAAACCGTCTCTGAGGACATGTTAAAATGGCCTCAGCTGAGAGACAAAATATTGATCTATATCCTGTGCCTTTCTGGAGTTTCCTTCCCCCTTGAAGGCCTGCAAGACCCCATCTCTGGAGGAGGAAAGAGTCCTGGTACTGCAGGGCCGGCCACAACCTCCTGAGTTCTCAGAACTCTGGGAAAAGCCACTACTGAAATATACCTAAAGCAGGGCCATACCTTAAAGCAGCGGCTTGGGGTCTGGGACTGAGGTAATAAAACCTGTATGGGACCCACTCTAGAAAATCTCACTTGGAAGAAGTCTACTCTATTCTCATTTTTCAAAGCCTACTTGAGACAGAAAATTTGAGGTGGAAGTTAGTGGTATTCAGAAAAGAGGATATGGCACAGTACCCTAAGGCTTCCCCAACCTCTGCCCCTTAAATGTAAGTTCCAAAGCCACTACTCAACTTGGCTACCAAGGGATAGGCCTGCACAGGAACACTTAGGGTTTAGATGGTTGGTGCTGTGTGATTTCTACTTGGCTGGAAGGTTTTGCTGCAGATACTCACATGATGATCCTGAAGCAGAAGATCTGGATCCTGGAGGCAGTGTACTCAAATGGGATCTGATCTTGGTTATATTGGTAACTCTGTTAAAAATAAATCCAGGCTGGGCATGGTGGCTCACGCCTGTAATCTCAGCACTTTGGGAAGCCAAGGTGGGTGGATCACCAGAGGTCAGGAGTTCAAGACCAGCCTGGCCAACATGGTGGAACCCTATCTCTACTAAAAATACAAAAATTAACTGGGCGTGGTGGTGGACACCTGTAATCTTAGCTACTCAGGAGGCTGAGGTGGGAGAATTGCTTGAACCTGGGAGGTGGAGGTGGCAGTGAACCGAGATTGCTCCACTGCACTTCAGCCTGGGTAACAGAGTGAGACTCTGTCTAAAAAAAAAAAAAAAAAAAAAAAAAAAAAGAAAGAAAAAGAAATCCATAAGACGAGAAGCAGCTTTCAATTTCTTAATTCCAGGAGGGTAGTAAAACTTCCTTATATGATTTCAAAACCTGATTGGTGGACAGAAATTGTTTATTTACTTTATTGGCTGGTCTTGATCCTTCCTATATCTCTTTTCACTTAATTTGCTCAAATCCAGGAGTTTCTTTTTATTGTATTGTTTTAGCATATACATTAGTTAGTATCAGCTGGGAGTTGGGGCATTATTTCATTGATACATTGCCCCACTTTCTAGCATATTTACAGGTGAATGAGAGTTTGGCTTTTGGAAAACACAAAGGGTATGCAATTTAAGTCAACAATGACAGCAACAATACAGAGTCTCCCTGGGACTCATTTCTGGGAATTTCTATAGCTGTTTTCAACTCACTATAGTGCAAAGCTTAAAGTAAAAGCTGTCGTTCTGTTCCTTGTCACAATGCGTGAGCATTTCTGGCCAGAACAATTTGCTCTGAAGGACATGTACTGAACGCCAAATAGAGAAAACACTTATCCCAGTGAGAGTGGATCTGAGAAGAAAGTTTTCATCTATTATTTCCAAGTCATTTAGTAATTCACAAACAATCAGGCCATTCTGTAACATAATTGAGTTTCCATTTCTAAACAATGATATAATAACATAGTAGTTTATCCAAAATTCTGTCCCAGAATGTCCCATTTCTTGGCAGTTATTTTAAATGGCACAACTGAGATGTATTGGATTTGGGGAATATTTCCCTTTCTCTATCCAGTGCTTTCTGAAGTTGTAAGACTGCTTGATGAAAGGTGCCTTGTGAAAACACTGCCTTGTTTTAAGAAAATATTATCCAACTTTTATGGTATATCTTTCCACAGTATTTGTGTTAATATATTGATCTGGGTATGCCTAGAGTTGTGTGATTTTACAGCACAGTTTCTCTCTATATTTATTATTATTTTTTTAATAATCTCTAAAGATTGTTCCAGTAGTCTTCTATATATCTTGTTTTTGTTATGTCTGATTCTAATTTTATCCAGGGTCGGCTGTGGTTTGATGAGTTTAAATCACAGGAAGGACATGTGCCAAATTAAAGGCTTCTTGGTAATTTTTTGGGAGGATGCTGGGTATTTTTAACCCTCCCCTCTTACCAAGGAGAAATAGGTTTTTATAAGAATGTGTATTTAAACATATTTTTAAACGCGTGATTTCTGAAGAAGTCTGAGAATGCTGCAAAGCAGGAAAGGGCTGGGGGATCACTGACAAGAGAAACATAAAAATGAAATATTAATATGACCAGGCACTAGCTTCACGGCATTTGTTCTCCAGAAAATAAATGATGCCATGTTCATGTTGTTAAGCCGGCTGTCTAACATAGTTGATACCTTTGTCTTCATTGTTTAATTACAGGCCTAAGGAGTCACTGGAGAGGGAGGGCATCTGATCTTACAATTGATTTTATTTATTGGTTGTGGTTGGGCTGGAGACCTCTGGGAAGCAGGCAGCTTCCAAGAATAGCAGATTTTAGATGTTACTTACTTGCCTGACTCAAAGAACCAGTTATTTCATTAGCATTCAGTAGCTGCCTGACTGTCCACAGGTGTAGCAGACTAAATGTCATTATCTCTCTGGGGAGTCTATCAAAAATTATCTGATTACACATAGAAAAATTCCCCCACATTAGAATTGGGATGGGAAGTATGGTTTGGTTGACCAGTTGGGCTCCACAGCATGTTAGAGTTGGAATCTGAATTTTGAGCAATAAGATAATAAAAATAAGATAGAAGGGGTCTAATATCTATTGAAATTATAAGCAATCTTTTGTGTGGCTGTGTACTTCTCTGGGGAGAGTATGAATAGACTTTATGAGATTCCCCAAACAGCCACAACCTTGTAAAGTTGAGATCTCTTTCCAGGCAGATGAGTCAGTCTTTCCTCACTCTCCCATATAGGTTCTCCACCAGAGAGAAACGCCAGCCCCAGTGCTCACTATGTGGATTTACTGAGAGCTTGAGTTGGAGAACAGGAGCTACACTCAGGTCCCTAAAGGCCATGGCCGATGATGTATGTGGGTAAACTGAGCCTGGGTGCAGGAGGGTGGCCAGAGACATGGATTCCCTTTCCGAAGGGAGCTGTCTTACCTTCTCCAGGGTGAGTTTTTGCCTAGATGTGTACATATTTCCCAGCAACTAATTCAAAATTTTGAAAAATACTGAACATACCCCACAAAAAAGCTTATAGGCAGCTTTGGCCACGATCCTTTGGTTTGTCACTTTTCTGCCAGTGGTTCCCATTGTAGGCAAACTCAATTTCATAATGTATTTTTGGCCCCATTTTCATAATGTATATTTGGTATTTGGTAACAGCTTCTCTTCTACTCCAAGATGAAATCTATACATAGTGTAACTAACACGTATAATCTTTTAAAAGTATTTTTGCCTTAACTGTAATACAAAGGAGAAGGAACAGGAAGGAAACTTGTAATAAATGTTTGTATTTTAACATGTAAGTGCTCTAGTACGACTGTATTAGAAGTCACAAAAGCCTGTATGAATTTCCAAAATGCTCCCTACGGGGCTGAATTGTCACCGCTGAAAATCATGATGCTAGAGGCGACTTCCTCATGTAAATTCCATCTTGCTTCCTTAGAACTTTTCACTCATTAGTCTTGGCTCTGCCCTCTAGTGCCACATAGATCACATTTCATTTTGCCCTTATGGGACAACTTTTCAAAAATAGGAAGAGTTTCTAACTCTTCCCTTAAGCCATACACCCTTCTCAAGCCCAGGTCTTGTCTTCTCTGGCCAAGCTTTTCCAGTTCCTTCAACTATTCCTGACATAGTTCACCTCCCAATGTTATCTGTCATTCTGCTTTTCCTAAGTCTGGGTTCTTGCTCCAGTCCTGAGTCCATCCTGCATGGCTGGGTGTGTTGAGCTGCCCTGCCCTTTTTTTCCTCACCCCTAACTAGGGGCATTTATGGTCACGTGTGTGGGATGCCTTGGATTATGTGTTCCATGTGGCAGCCTTGATGTGACTTAGGAACAAGGAAGCCCTTGTTCTGAGTGCTGGGCTGCACCCTGGATATTCCATTATATTGAAGCAGCTACAGTTGCCAGGTCTGACTGCTTTTGCCCTGTTGAATAAGCTCTAAGCTGATATTCTGACTTGTGCAGTTAGCTGTAGCCACATCTCATTTGTTGGCTCCTTCAGCAGCTTCCTTTATTGCATCCATCACCTTCTGAGTGTCCTGCTTTGCAGAGGAGGCCTTTAGAGGAGGCCTGGGAAGCTGATGAAATCATTCTTTTTTGGTCTTTTGTCCTAATGGGTTGTTTCCATCATGCTCCATATCAACTACAGTGTGAAACTAGGCTGCCACTTTGAATCTACAACATGTTAAAACAACTCACTTCAGAATTCACGAAATCAGCATAAAAACAGAGTAGAATGGTGGTTACCAGGGACAGGGTGGGGTAGGGTGGGAGAAACAGGGATATGTGGGTCAAAGGATGCAAACGTGCAGTTCTACGATGAATACGTTCCAGGATCTAATGTACAGCACAGTGAGTATAGTTAATAATAATGTACAGTATACTTGAAATTACCCAGGAGAGTTGACCTTAAGTAATCTCCCCACAACAGAAATGTAACTATGTGAGGTGAGGGATATGTCAATTAGTTTGATCGTGGTAATTGTTACATAATATGTACATATATCAAAATATCGTGGTATATGCCTTGAATATATACATTTGTTAATTATACCTCAATAAAGCTGAAAAAGCCCACAAAAGTAAACAAAAAAATTCAAGTGTAATTCATGAGTTTAGTTGTTTCTTTTTTTTTGAACTGTAGCATTAATAGGAGTTAACCACATTGCACACTATGTAGGCTTTCGGCATTTTACCGACTTCTTCTTTCTGGTCTCCTCACTCCTTCCTCCTGGATTGTTCATGAAACTTCAAAAGTGCATTCCTTTTAGATACAGAATAATTCCATTCTTATTTCTGGAGCTTTGGTCCTAGCCTCCCTATAGGACCTGACCAGGGAAGAGGGATGAGGTAGGGAGAGAGGGGAGCATCTCACTGAATGCTTCAGTTTGGGTAAAATAACTCTTCAGAACAAAATACCTCCCTTGCTTAGAGAGGCTGTAAAGCCAACTGTGAATTATAAAGGAAATAATTTTTTAAAATTATGAGTATAACGAAAAGTGTAATGTTTTCTTTGTTTCAAATGCATTCCCATGCTTTATTCTATCCACCTATAGTGGAATGAATACACATTTATTGTTTATTTGTGTATTACTCCCACACTGGTTTTTTGAATGCTTCTTCTGGGCTGGCCTGTGTATGTGGGACACGCAGATCTGACTGCAAGGGACTGGCATTTTGGTAGCAGGCAGAAAAGTAAATAGGGGGAACGATCCAAGATGGCCGATCGCTAACATCTCGGGATTGCAGCTCGCAGTTAAAGCTCATAGAACTAGAGGACGCCACACTTTCAGACAAATTCTGGTCGCTCAGTAGCAGAAGATTCCCAGTGGAGGAGCCACGCGGGGCAGAAGTTTCCCCGGCACCGTGGCGTAGCGGTCTCACCGGCACCTCCGCATGGCCGCTCTGGGAGCTGACTAGGTGGGGCTGGCTCCCCTTCTGACCGAGGTTTGGAGGAGCCGCGCGGGTTCCCAGCGCTGACTCCTGAGGCCGGCGCAGAAGCTGGGCCGGCACCTCCGCGCAGAGTGAACGCGACTGGTTCCCCTTCTGACCGAGGTTTGGAGCTCCGGGAAGGCAGACTCGCCTATTACGGACACAAGAAGGAAGCCAGACAGGAGAAGCCTGGGCAGAAAAACACCATCAGTCTTAACGCCGCTATTTCTGGCCCTGGGAACTAACATCTTGGAAGTCCACTCAAGAGACCTACTAAAAGCTGGTAATTTCAAAGACGACAGGAGGATAAATTTACAATGATGGGAAGAAACCAGCGTAAAAAGACTGAGAATACTCAAAATCAGAACGCCTCTCCCTCTAAAGATGATCACAGTTCCTCATC
>JAPYYA010001618.1:0-14951 GCA_028533165.1 Leontopithecus rosalia | reverse complement strand
CGTGGGCTCTGCCCTGTTGGTGGAGTCTTTCTGTTATGGCGGGTTGCCTTCACAACTGCTGGCTGCGTCAGCAATGGGCGAGTACCTCAGTAGGGGTGGAAGGTCTCAGTAATGGCGGACGCCCCTCCCCCACTGAGCTGCACAGCCCTGGGTTCAGCTGTGCCTGCAGTGAAACTCTCAACCCCGAGCGTTTCTAATCGCTGTTTTGTTTGTCCCTGTGGGAGTGGGACCCATCAAGCCTGATCACTTGGCTCCCTGCCTCTGAGCCTTTTTGCTTTTTTTTTTTTAAGTTGTAAGGTTGACTCTCTCCCAGGTATTTCAGTCACCGGCTGAAAGGGCACTGGGATCTGTGTGATTTCCTGTGCAGTGACCCGCTGTGCCATCTCACAGTTCACCTCCTGGAAATCTCCTGGCCTGGCTCACTGTCCAAATTCCATTTAATCAGATGAATATGCTAATCTTCCCTCCCAGATCTCAAAATGCCAGTTTAACAAGGTGCCCGGACCTGTGTGTTTTGTGCGGGTGCCACTGTGTTGCGGCGCTGGCCGTTTGGCCGCACTAGTGGAGACTGCTGCGCTGGCGTCCTGTGTCCCTCCTACACCTGGGATTTTCCCCGTTCTGTAGGCTTCAAAGATCCCTCTGGAAATGCGGCATGAACTCACCCTCTGCATCTTGACTGAGAGCTGCAATCCTGAGTTGCTTCTAGTGCCATCTTCCCCCCAATCCTCCCTTCTTTGATTCTTTACACTCTTGCTGTTTCCTAAGATTCCAAGGTATTTTATCTGTCCTATTTTTAATATTTTTATGGTAAAGAGTTTGAACTATGTCTTTAATCTTTGTACTGCCAGCACCTAGTGCAGAAAATGGTTTATAATGGGAATTCAACAGATGTTTGTAAATAAATGCTTGACAAAAGGTATTATATTACATAACATTGTATTAGTTACATATTTTTTCTACCTTCCTTGATGCATTTTCATGTCCACCACAGCTTATGAAAAACCATAAGTTCTGTAAGTGAATGATCAATGACAAAATGAGTAGCAAAGTGGGCATGCAAACAAGTTTGCCCAAGTTCAAGGACCTTGTCTCTACATCACTCCTACTCTTTTCTTCCATCACACCTCCCAATACCTTTGGAAGATATGTTCCAAGACCACCCCAGTGAATGTCCAAAACGGCAGATAGTACTGACCCCACATATACTATGCTTTCTCAATCAGACCAGTAAGTGATGAAGAGGCAGGTAGCATCTACTTGGCAGAGACCCAGGGCAAAGGGAGGATTCACGTCCCAGGCAGGATGGAGTTGGGACAGTGCAAGATTTCATCACGCTACTCAGAATGACATGCAATTTATAATTCATTTAATTAAATTGTTTATTACTGAAATTTTCAATTTAATATTTTTAAACCATGGTTGGCCTTGGATAAAAGGGGGATTCCTATACTTTTTGCACTTTATTATTTCCTGCCTCTTAATGAGGATAAAAAACATAAGTAAATAATTTGATGGGAGAGTAGTCACATAGCCTTAACTAAGTCTAGTACCACTGTACTCTGAAAGGGAAAGGAGAAAACTAAAGACTTATTAACTTAAGCCTCTTATGCCCTATATTGAGTGATCTGAGCAAGAAACCTGGGAAACTTTCCCGGTGACTTTTTGGCAAATGAAAGCAAAGGAGTGTTCTTTCCCTTGATGCGGCATCCCATACCGTTCCATCCAAAGGGAAGCAGGCAGTTCAAGTCATGAACCTGCGAAATTGATCATGCAAATTGAGTCATTCTTGTCATATTCAACTTAAATAATCTAGAAGACAGGGGGAAAAGCACTCAGGGCACATAATATTGCTCCAAGAATTAAATTTTATCAAGTCCAGCTGCTGAAACTGCCTGCTGTAACCTGACAGTAGCTTTATCTAATAACTGCTGAACCAACTTGCTGCAACTCTAAGACTAGTTTTACCCACTGCTTTCATCCACCAATCAGAGGTTGCCAAAACCTAACTAGGACCAATGAACTGTCTTTCAAAACAATGTGTAATGTTTCTCTTTTTCATAAAATCTCTCACCTTCTCTTTGTTCTTCAGACATATTGAAGGCCATCCAGTTCATGTGTATGCCCTGAGTTACAATTTTTGCTTCCCAAATAAAACTTTTTAAAGTTAGAGATTTGTCTCTTTATTTTATTTGGCTTTAACAAATATATGCTCATCAGGTTCTCAAACTGCCGGGGTCAGCTTGGGAAATCCTCAAGGCTCAGTAAATAATAATAGTGAAGATAATAAACTTGCCTATCTTCTTCAACATTTTCTCTGTCCCCATTAGCTGATATATGCACAAACATTTATTGAATGAAGAAATGATCATGATATCAACAATAAGAATTGTCTCCACTTATTGAGAATTTACCAAGTTCATGAGACTGCACTAAACACCTTTTGAGTATTCTCTTAATTAATCACTGAACATTCTGAAGGGGAAATGAATCTCTTGAGGTTCATTTTATTTTCATCACAGCCTTTCTAAAAAGTAATAGGATGATTTATGGTAAAGTTAAGTGAATTAAAATTTGATATTGTAAATCTTCTTCACTGGAAAATTTCTTGTCATAATCATGAAAACCAAAAGCTACAAAAGTTTTTCTAAAAAAATCTTTGTGAAAATTTTTAAATTCAAAAGATTGTAGGGAAGGAACTTAAAGATCATCTTGTCCAATTTCCCAATTTACAAAGGAGAAAATACAAGGAATTGATTGATTTAGACTCAATGTCACACCACTAACCAAAAACAGAGATGGGAGTAAATCCTCCAAGATGTATTAGTCCCAGTGGGCCTATGTTGTAATATTCTCTTACTATTCCTCTCAAGATTATTAGAGTAATAATTATCTAATAATTTTTAGAGCTAGAGAATTCACAGAAGCCCAGCTCACTACATCACCCATGTCTCTGGGGCAAAGGTAATGCCTGCCATAAATAATGAGGTATTGCTTAGTGAGGATTCTCAAGAAGGTGACTGTGACCCAGATCAGTAGGCGGGTCAGAGTGAAGTAATAGCAACACTATACCTCAAATTTTCTACAAGCTTTTATCTGTTCCACTGCTAATTAAAACCTTTAAAAAAAAACTACGAATTTCATGAGAGGTTAACCTTCAGGTAACTTTCCTCTTATGCATCAGGTGGGTCTCCCCTAGAAAAGGTTTGAGAACCTCTGTTTTGTGTCCTCACGGAATACTGCCTCTCTTACCAAATCTCTGCAAGGAGGTGGAAGCCATGGCTAAAGTCTGAGGTCGGAAGTCAGAGCTCCCTAGCTCTGCAGAGGTTGCAAGAGGCCCAGCTCCTGTTTCTCCAACTGTGGTTGGAGGAGTGACCCAGGATGTCCTGATACCCAGGGCTACAGGTTATACAACACCTGCAAGTGTGCTCATCAGATTTCCAAAGCTTAGGTATCTGGTCATAGGAAACTTTCTTTAGGTAACCCAGATAGGTCACAACTGGAGCTTGGCAGTCTGTTTCTGGAGAAAGAGAAAACCAATAAGGATTATGACATACTCTTACAAATGCAGTAGAATTGGTTACTTTTTATGAGGTCTTCATCAAGCCACATTAAGCCACATTCTTTTTTTCTTTAAGTTTAAACAACAGAAATTGATTTTCCACACTTTAGGAAGCTGAAAGCCTGAGATCAAGGTCCAACAAGATCAGTTTCTGATGAGGGTCTTCTCCTAGGCCTGCAGATGATCACCTTCTCATTGGGTCCTCACATGACACAGGGTGGGGAGCAGGAAGCTCTCTTTTGTCTTTTCTTATAAAGGCACTAATCCCATCTTCACGGCTACATTTCATGATCTCATCTAACTCTAAGTACTTCCACCAAATCTTCATATCCAAATATCATCACACCAGGGATTAGGGCTCCAAATACAAATTTGGGGAGATATAACATTTATTCACAATGTTTACCAAACTGAGGTTCTAAAAAGAAGTAAAATCAGAGTCAAAGCCAAGTAATGGAAAGCAGGGAAATGGAAGCAGAGGTAACTGGATAGGGAGGGGTATTTAAGAACACTTCTAAGAGGAGAACCAATGAATTAGGGCAGCTAGGTCTGTTAAGACCATTCTCAGAGGAGAATAAAATATACTTCTGGGTCCTGAAAGGCCTTTATGCCCATGCTCCAAGATCTCCTTCTACTCTAACTACTTGATTTGCAGGAGGTAAATTGCAGAACTCTTTCTATACCTTTTGCTGCATATTCTCAGTGCTTGTTTATATTTTTAATGTGAATCTGCTATTGATCCCATATTGTTCCAGAAGCATCCTCATGTATTTTTGAACCTGTCTTTTAGTGTCCCCAATTAGCATTAAGCCTTTTGAGGGCAGGAGCTGTGTTTATTTCTTATACACATATCTAAAGAACTGCATTAGCCTCCTACTGCACCATGTTATGTTGAGTTAGATTTTTTTCAACTATTTATGAAAATTCTTGCTCTTCTCTCATATCCTTTCTCATAGAAGACCTCACATTTTTTTCCCACTTCATCCTCAAAAAATTAATCTCTTTTCTTCTATACATGTTATTGTAGTTTTCAACATTTGCTTTTTTCAACTATTTATCAAAATTTAGCTCTTCTCATATCTTTTCTCACAGAAGACCTCACATTTTTTCCCACTTCGTCCTCTAAAGTATCATCTTTCTTGTCTCCTATACATGTCATTGCAGTTTTTGATGGTTTCTTTGTAAAATTTATATATACACACACACACACACACACACACACACACACACACACACACACACATTGTATTTAAAGTGTTTGGGGCCAGGCACGGTGGCTCATGCCTGTAATCCCAGCACTTTGGGAGACCGAGGCAAGTGGATCACGAGGTCAAGAGATCGAGACCATCCTGGTCACCATGGTGAAACTCCGTCTCTACTAAAGATACAAAAAATTAGCTGGGCATGGTGGCGCGTGCCTGTAATCCCAGCTACTCAGGAGGCTGAGGCAGGAGAATTGCCTGAACCCAGGAGGCAGAGGTTGCAGTGAGCTGAGATCGCCCCATTGCACTCCAGCCTGGGTAACAAGAAAAAAAGAGTGTTTATATAGCGCTTAAGCTTTTTTTTTCTTTTCCAACTTTTATTTTTAGATTCAGGGGATACATGTGCCTGAATTGTTGCCTGGGTATACTGCATGATCAAGCCACATTCTGAAGAAGTTTCTAATGCTTCCCTCTACCTGAAGAGAAGATCATTTTGTATCCTGCCCATTTAATAAGAATTTATCTAAAGAACTTAGCAGCCTACTGCACCAAGACAAACTAAGTTTACTTTTCTCAAATGCTTCAAAATAACTACCATTTTTAAGGAGAAAAAAATCAAAATGGCCATTTCTTGGCAGAGAGAATTAGCCTTACCTGCTGATTTTTGTCATCTTCATTTGCTTTTCTATTCACAGAATGTTTATCAAATACCCAGCATTTGCCTGGCACTGAGCTATGCACAGTGAACAAGACCCCTCAAAAGACTTCCAGAAAAATAGTTCAAAGTAGACCCTGTGAACAGTAGATAGGAACATGCGAACTTTAAAACAAGTTGCCTTTATATCCCCAGCCCTCAGCATGCTGCGTGGGTTCCACAGGTAGAGGCTGCTGAACGGGCTAGAAAGTGAAAGTAAAGGGAGAAAACTGCCTGTCACTGTATTGCAGAAGACTTACAGAAAACTTAAAAGGATGACTGAATGGATTTTGTTCTACACCTAGAAGATGATAAGGGAGAGAGCATTTGAACTGGGAGGAACAGTGAGGACAAGGACCTGATGTCCACACCTGAGAAAGATCCAGGTGTTTTGGGTTGGCGAGTGGATAGACCTGGTGAAGCAGGATGCCTGACAGATGTGTTCACTAGAATAAAAAGAGTTGTTCCTCCTTATTTAATTCCACTTAAATTCACTTACATGTTCTGATCAGGGAACTGAATCAACTTAAGCCTTGTTTAGGAAGCTGAATTCCGAAGGAGCATATAAGACGGTGTAATGATTTTTCAATATGTCAAAAAAAATTTTTTAATTTTTGGAAGGAAGCTTCAAAAAGTGTAGTCTAATTTTCCTCCCTTGAACGTGACACCTAATTAAGTGGCTCACTTCTAATAAATTAGATATGGCAGGAGAAATGACATGTGCCTTCTGAAGCTAGGCTGTCAAAACAGTGGCTTCATCTGCTGTTTCTCTTGGATCTCTCACTCTGGGGAGAGCCAGGCCCTATGTAGGGCAGACACTCAAGCTGTCCAGTAGACAGGCCGATGTAGGGAGTAAAATGAGACATCTCACCAACAACCGGCCACAACTGACCAGCTCATGTGAAGAAGCCACTTTGCAAGTACATCCTCTGGCCTGGTGAGCCTTCAGATGATTGCATCACTCGAGATATCATGACTCAACATTATGACAGAGATCCTGAGCCAGAACTCCTTAGTTAATCAATTCCCAAATTTTCTAGACACAGAAACTGCAAGAATAATAAATTTTGAAATGATTTGTTACATAGCTTTCAATAACTAATGTAGATGGTGAGGTTAGCTAAAAACCCAACATATGGACTTAAGTATGAGAATGACAAGGAATAAATCAACGTAAAGTATTATACGGGGTAAGACTCAGTGGCTTATTGAACAAAGAAGTTGAGGGAAAAAAATATACCAAGATGGCTCTAAGAAAGCCTGAGAATAGAATAGCGGTGCCCATGATAGAAATACCAGTAGGCAGTGGGCAGGAAAAAAATGGCTTTAGAAAAAATTATCTTTTAATATCGTAACTGTAGAGAACTACACTATAAAATAAGCTATAGTGAGAATATCAGAATGTTGAAATTTGAAGATAGCTTAGAGATTGTCTAGCTCCATTACCTGGTTCTACAGAGAAAATCAAGGCAATCACATAGAACCCTGCATTTAGAAGGGGCCTATGCTTAGTTTAATGCTCTGTTCTTGCTCTCTTGAAATTCTTAATAATTTTTGAACAATATTTTTGTTCTTCACTGGACCCACAAAGGAAGTAGCTAGTCTTGTGCACACTCCAGCCTTTCCATGTTGATTCAACTTACTTGATGAGTATGAGATTGATTATCTGTTCCTCATATTAATAGAATCCTAAGATTGGGGAGGGGGTGAGAGAGGAGAATGGTTTTGTTCTTACCACATTGCATTGCTTGCCACTCCACTGAGTGTCTTCCTATTAGTAGCCATTTTCTAAGTGATGAATCATCATGGTGGCAACTGGTCTGAGACCCAGATCTTCAAGCTGTTCATAAGTGACATACTGAATTCTCCAAGATGATTTCTGTTGCAAGGAAATGAAGGCTGTCCTATTGTGGAGATGCTGTCATGCTGGTGAACACTGAATCTGCTAACTGTAATATTACATAATATTATGTGGTATGTCCTAAAGGAACTCATATCACACCAGTTTCCTGAGACTGATATAAACTTGGGCAAAATATTGAAGAAATGCCACATTCTTCTCCTTAGTGAGTTCTAGTTCATACAGCTAAGCTGCACATAGTTTTTCCAGAACTAATATTGTTGAGAATAAAAGAACTGTGGTTTTTGTTTTCTGTTTTTTGTTGTTTTTTTTTTTTTTTGGCCAGGTGCAGTGGCTCATGCATGTAATCCCAGCACTTTGGGAGGCCAAGGCAGGTGGATCATCTAAGGTCAGGAGTTTGAGACCAGCCTGACTAATATGGTGAAACCCTATCTCTACTAAAAATACAAAAATTAGCTGAGCATGGTGGTGGGTACTTGTAGTCCCAGGTACCCAGGAGGCTAAGACAGGAGAATTGCTTGAACCCAGGAGGCAGAGGGTCCAGTGGCCCAGATAGTGACATTGCACTCCAACCTGGGCAACAGAGTGAGACACTATCTTCCCCTCCAAGAAAAGAACTATGTTTTTTATGCAAAAAAAAGTTTTTTGGTATATATTTATGCCAACAAAGATAGTTCTTTCATGGAGGCAAATATTATGAGAAGTAGAATACGGCTACTTACTGTCCTCCAACATTAATCTGGTGAGAATAATTGCTCTACATTGAAATGAATCTCTTAATTTCAGCATCTACCTACTTCACTCTTATATGAATAGTCAATGCCTCTTAGGTTAGAGGTTTTTGAAACTCTATAACTTTATAAAATATTTATGACCACATTTTATTTATAGAATAATGGGATTTACTTATCTAATACCTGTAGTTTCATTTGTTGAGGAGTAGAAAGAAAAGCAGGTACATCTGATGATGAAAACTAGTACCCAGAAACCACCTTTGTTTTAAGGGAAACCACAATGATTGTTTATCAATCCCAAAATTAAACATTCAGAAGCAAAAATGGTGAATGAAAATGGGGCATGGCCGAGCATGGTGGCTCACACCTGTAATTTCAGAACTTTGAGAGGCCAAGGTAGGAGGACTGGTTAAGCCCAAGAGTTCAAGATCAGCTGGAAAACATAGTAAAACACCATCTCTACAAAAAATTTAAAAATTAGCCAGCCATAGTGGTGCACACCTGCAGTCCCAGCTACTTGGGAGACTGAGGCAGGAGAATTGCTGAAGCCCAGGAGATTGAGGCAGCAGTGAGCCATAATCAGGCCACTGTACTTCAAGCCAGGTGACAAAGCAAGACCCTATCACAAAAAATAAAAGAAAGAAAGAAAGAAAAGAAAATGGTGCACATACACCGAGGTGTTTTTATGGTTGAATAGTTCTTATAATTAACTAACTTAGGTGAGAGAAGGGGTTTTCTTTTGTCTACTTGGTATTGTGTGTTACTTCCTACTCTATTAGCAAAAAATAAATCCCACCTTGCTCTATTTTGCTCAAAAAGCATGCTCTGTTATAGTTTCATAAGTGCTAGAGCAGGGCGTCCTAACCTTGGTCTGTGGTTAGAAGGAGTTGATAAAAATCCCCTGAAATTATATGCAAAATGTGGTGTGGTTGTGGTGGACAAAAATACCAGAGCACTTCTCTGCTTGGAATGCTGGCCCCCTCCTCTCTGCTCCTCTCATTCCTACCTGGTTGGGAAGGCCCAACTCAAATTCCACCTCCTTCTAGAAGCCTACTCGCAGCCACTGCTCTCCTCAAATCCTCCTTGTTCTTGGGAAGCTCTCCTACCTTTAGCCTCCTGGGGATTTTGTCATCTACATCATTTGTCTGTCCTTTGGTACATTTTGGCCCATTTCCCCAATATATTGGGAGGCTCTGGAGGGGAAGTGAAATTGGTGTATCCTGTATACACCATATGATACACTATATGAGATGCTGAGAAGCCTTTAGTGAGTACTTACTGAGGTTGTGGCTATTGAGAATGTCTCAGTCTTAGAGAATCTCCCTGGAAACACTCCAAGGGATCCGAAAAACAACCCATATAGCTCCACCATTCACCTTGCTCCCACCAAGCTGACCTCATCAGGTTCCACTTCATGTTCATTCATGTCTCATCGAATGTTTCGCATTCATTAATCCCACTGACATTCATTTTGCATTGATCCCATCTGTGTTGACAAAGACTGTTTCGGATCTTAGTTTGGGGAACGTAATAATGTGTGATAAAAATGTTCTGGAGTTTTAAATGGCACTTCTCTGGTATCCTTGAATCGTAAGTAAATCTTCTGAATATGCTTTAATATGCTCCAAATAAAGCGGGTATTCATTATAAGAATATGTCACATTCTCCTTCAGTTAAATTGTAATAAGAGTACTGGAGATTTATAACGTGAATTAGTAGGACTTGCTTTAGAAGTGTACAATCCACTTAGTGGATGTGAGTGTGTGCACACTTCATGTGTGTATTTATCTATGTATAAGAGCTTGTTTCTTTGCTTCTATTATGGAACCTTCTTTGTATTAGAATTATTTACACACTTATTCTTCCTCCTCCTTTAAATCAGAGATGTCCTAGGGTTAAACCAGAGTTCCTTTTTTTGGATCTTTCCGCTGAGTCTACAGTATGCATTGTTTTGCATATGGAAAGATCACAATCAATTTTCGCTTACTTTGAAAGGGTATATTCATAATGTTATGAAATGTTAAATGGGGGTCAGGCACAATGGCACACGTCTGTAATCCCAGCATTCTGAGGGGCCTAGGCCGACAGATCACCTGATGTTGGGAGTTCGAAACCAGCCTGACCAACATAGAGAATCTCCTCTACAAAAAATTAGAAGTCCATGGTGGCCCGTGCCTGTAATCCCAGCTACTTGGGAGGTTGAGGTAGGAGAAGCGTTTGAACCCAGGAGGCAGAGGTTGTGGTGAGCTGAGATTGTGCCATTGAACTCCAGCCTGGGCAACAAGAGTGAAACTCTGTCTCAAAAAAAAAAAAAAGAGAGAGAGAGAGAAATATTAAGGGGATACTCGTTTGAACACTGCAGGTTTTGTCAAGAAAGTAACATCAGACATATGCTTGCTTAAACTGCTCTTTCCAGTTGGATAGTGCATATCAGAGAGGTTTCTACCTATCAGCAGAAACAGCATTTCTTCCCACTTGGGAAATGGCCAGTCTTACCAGCAGGAATAATTTTAAAACAGCCTGGAAGCTTGCTTTCCTTGATTAATGGCCAGGCAAGTCTTCCCAAATGATTCCTTTTAAAAATACATTTCTCAATGTCCTAGACAGACTCTTCTTCTAGGTTAAAGCCATGAACTGTGCTTCTGATCCAGCTCTGCCCTTCAACCAGTTTCAGTAAATTTGGGTAGCATCTCCCCTGCCCTAGACTAACTCTAGCATTCTGCAGGTGCTTGCAACATCTGTGAATTAGTTAAAACACTGGGTGGGGTAGTTTCATTTTCTGAAAAGCACTTCAGAAACCAATGTCCCAACAGAGAGAGCACCAGAGAGTATCTCTGAGAAGCATACACTTCTGATGGAAAAATCTTGAGGTGAGGTCTGAAGATCTTGAGGTGGGGTCTTCCCCACTCCCACCCCACAACGCTTGTTCTCTACCTTATAGGAGACCTAAATTAAAAGCCTGAATAAAATTCAGTTTGCTGGAACTTTTTAAAGAATCTGCTTTGCTCACATGAAACTTACCCCACAAAAAGACTGAACTTCTTTTAAATGTATATAATCACAAAAAGGTTTTCCTGTAAATGGCCTCTCACAAATATAGTAGAAAGACTTGGAAATTGAATATATAGTCCTGCCTTTTTTTTCTGATTTTAGACAAATATTAATCTCAAAGTACTTTATAAAACACAGAGAACAGCCAGTCATGGTGGCTCATGCCTATAATCCCAGCACTTTGGGAGGCCGAGGCGGGCAGATCACGAGGTCAAGAGATCAGGACCATCCTGGCCAGCATGGTGAAACCCTGTCTCCACCGAAAATACAAGAATTAACTGGGTGTGGTGGTGTGTGCCTGTAGTCCCAGCTACTGGGAGGCTGAGGCAGGAGAATCACCTAAATCTGGGAGGCAGAGGTTGCAGTGAGCCAAGATTGCACTACTGCACTCCAGCCTGGAAACAGAGTGAGATTCTGTCTCAAAAAAAAACAAAAACAAAAACAAACAAAACACAGAGAACAAAACTCCAGCCACTTTCAGACTAAAGACAGTAGCCAATCACTGCAGAATAATTAGCCTCTTCTATTGCTATGTCATTTATGAGGTTAAAAGCATATTTTAAAAGGCTTTTATTTTTCTTTGAGAAAAAGAAAGCGTTTTTTAAAAAAATCTGCAAGATTCAAATATCCCCCGCCTTAAACTCTGCCTTTCTCCTGTTTCTACCTCTTCCCCTTCCTGATCCATTCATGCACAGTTGCACAGGATGTCGCCAGCAGTACTTAATTAGGTCCAGTCACCTCTGTTAGTTTCTAGGCTCCAAAACAAAAACTAAAACCTCTCAACGTATGCATCCTTGCCTCCCAAAGACCTAAGTGGGCTATCCTATAATTTTGAAGCAGTTGACAAATTAGCGTCCATTTAGCATCCAGTTAAATTATATTTACCTCTAATTTACTGTAAAAACTGAGAAAATAACATATCTGATTAGAGCAACTACTTAAAGGAATTAAGTTGTGAGTATCTCTTAATGTATACTTAGCTTGAAGGAAAACAAAACTAGACAATCTGTATGCTCTTAGAAACTACCAGTAGATAAAACTTTCTTTAGATAATTATAATGTGTATCTTTATCTGGTAGTCTTTTCTGCCAGGAGATCTCACCACACTTTGCAACTATTTTTTCAGGCAGTCACTTTCTTCACCTCTACCATCCAATGGCCTAGTTGTAAAGATCATTAATATACTAAAATGTTGTTGAAAAGCATGGTAAATCTACAGAGAATTCTTGGTTCACTTATAATCCTGTAAAAATGCCAACAAGCAGTTGCTTGTGATAAAATTTGGGTCTACATGTTTTCCTCCAAACGATAATATTTGGTTTAAAAAATCAGAAAATTAGAAGTTTTTCCTTCAGCCCGGCCTCTGTTAGAGCAGTGACACTTGGACTTTGGGCAGAAGTGCACAGCTAGCTTGCAAACATGCAGGTCCCGGGCCCTATTCTGTTCTGATTCTGTTGGTCCGAGGTGCAGCCCATGAATATACAAATGTGCCAGACAGCAAGCCCCCACTCGCACATTTTCCCAAAGGTGATTGAGACACAGGTAGGACCGCTCTTTAAAGAAACACACTCTCCTTTGGGAGGCCTAGGCGGGTGGATCACGAGGTCAAGAGATCGAGACCATCCGGGTCAACATGGTGAAACCCCGTCTCTACTAAAAATACAAAAATTAGCTGGGCATGGTGGCGCGTGCCTGTAATCCCAGCTACTCAGGAGGCTGAGGCAGGAGAATTGCCTGAACCCAGGAGGCGGAGGTTGCGGTGAGCAGAGATCGCGCCATTGCACTCCAGCCTGGGTAACAAGAGCGAAACTCCGTCTCAAAAAAAAAAAAGAAAAAAAAGAAACACACTCTCAAACTTTAGTGAGCATCAGACTCTTAACAAGAAGGACATATAAAGACATGATTGCTAAACCCACCCTAGAATTTCTGATTTCATAGGTCAGGGTAGGGCCTGAGAATTTGCATGTCTAACAAGTTCCCAGGTGACACTGATGCTATTGGCTCAGGGACCACACTTTGCGAATGATTGCTCTGGACTAAATTAACATGTCTGCTCAATATAACATAAACCAAGTAAGGTAGTGTATTGCCACAGCTCTCAAAATCCTGTAAAGCCTGCTGCCCACTCACCTCTCCAGTGTTACTCCATCACCTACTCTGAAGCACCCAACACTCCAGCCGATCCAGCCTCCCCGCCATTCCCTAAAGGTTCAGACATTTGTATATGTATGGGCTAATGCTTCTTCTTGGAACTGGATAATCACAAGTGGTTTGCAAGGCCCAGAATGACCATTTCTGACCAGCCTTCTCCTATCCCTCAAGCCAAAAGCGTTACTCTCTCCTCAACATCCATAGCCCTCTGAGTGCAGAATGGGTTTTACTTAGTTCTGTACGTGTCTGTTTTCTCCACTTGATTTTTAGCTCCTCAAGGCCAGGTTTCAGATGATTGAGTATTTTCACTGACTCCTTGAAGAAAGTTTGCTAGCAGGATTAAAACTGGTGTAAACCTCTAGATCCAGGTCGGCAATATCTCTCTCATTGCTTGATTTCCTTCCTTCCCTTCCCTCCCTTCCTCCCTCCCTCCCTTCCTCCATTCCTTCCTTCCTTCATCCCTTCCTTCCTCCCTCTCTTCCTCCTTCCCTCCCTTCCTGCCTTCCTCCCTTCCTCCCCCCCACAAAAAAAAAGAAAAAACTGAATTGACCCATATCCTTTAACAGTATTTTCAATGTGTGATCCACATACCTCTGAGGGGAGGTGGTGGTGTCCCTGAGACCCTTTCAGAGCAGGGTCTGCAAGGTCAGATGAATTTTTTTAATAGTCATAATTGTATTTGCTTTTTTTCCACTGTGTTGACATTTGCTCTGATGTGCAGAAGCCATCCTGGGTGAGATTGCTGACATATTAGTATAAATCAAGGGACTGTGTCAATAGTCATTGTATTCTATACAGACACAGATTCACAGGTAAAAGCAGGCGGAGCAAAGCAAGTTCATTTAAGATTGTCCTTAATGAAGCAATAAAACTTATCAATTTTATGAACTCTCAAACCTTAAGTACAAATCTTTGATACCGTATGATGAAATGAGTTCATACAACACCTTTTCTCATACCGTTTGTAAGAAGAAAAGCACTCATGATTCTCGGGCAAAGTAAACCAGTAGCTTTTTATGTTTTCATTCAGAGAACACCATTTTTCCCTGAAAAAAAAATAACTATGGACATTTGGACTCCAGAATGTGACACATATTATCTCAGAAATAAACAAAGTCAGCCTGCCAGGTCAAGGAAAGCAACTGATGGCATTTGTTGCCAATGATAAAATTTGAGCTTTCCAGAGAAAATGTGAAACGGAAAATTCATCACTGTGAGAGTTAACAGCTCCCCAGGACATGAAGACATAATGATATTGACAAATACGTTTTTTTGTATTGTGTAATGAAATGTGTCACTATTTGGGAGACCTTGATAACTCGGCAAACCGATATTTTCAAAATGATCAGTGCATGAGTTACACAACCATGGGTGCATGGATAAAAACATTAAAAACATGGCTGAGAAAGGTGGTTGATGCTTTTAATCCCAGCATTTTGGGAGGCCAAGGCAGGGAGATCACTTGAGGTCAGGAGTTCCAGGCCAGCCTGGCCAACACAGTGAAACCCTGTCTCTACTAAAAACAGAAAAAGTTAGCTGGGTCTGGTGGTGCATGCTACTTGGGAGGCTGAAGCATGAGAATTGCTTACACTTACATTAAAAATATTAAAACATATTCTCCAATTATATATTTGTCTAGGGCTAGCTTTTCTTTTTTTTTTTCTTTTGGAAAATGTGCTTATATTTCTTTTTTTTTTTT
>JAPYYA010001617.1:0-14952 GCA_028533165.1 Leontopithecus rosalia | reverse complement strand
GGCGATTCCTCAAGGACCTAGAAATAGAAATTCCATTTGACCCAGCAATCCCATTACTGGGTATATATCCAAAGGACTATAAATCGGTCTACCATAAGGACACATGCACACAAATGTTCATAGCAGTACTGTTTACAATAGCAAAGACCTGGAACCAACCCAAATGCCCATCGATGATAGACTGGACTGGGAAAATGTGGCACATATACACCATCGAATATTATGCAGCAATCAAAAATGATGAGTTCATGTCCTTTGTAGGGAGATGGATGAATCTGGAGAACATCATTCTCAGCAAACTGACACAAGAACAGAAATTTAAATACCGCATATTCTCACTCATAGGCGTGTGATGAACAATGAGAACACATGGACACAGGGAAGGGAGCACTACACACTGGGGTCTATTGGGGGGAATAGGGGACGGACAGCGGCGGGGGGAGCTGGGGAGGGATAGCATGGGGAGAAATGCCAAATGTGGGTGAAGGGGAGGAAGGCAGCAAAACACACTGCCACGTGTGTACCTATGCAACTATCTTGCATGTTCTGCACATGTACCCCAAAACCTAAAATGCAATAAAAAAATGAATAATAATAATAATAAACAGAGTCTTACCAAACATAATTTTTTTCTCATATAAATTTATTTTTTCTTGTGTGATATCATCACAGGATTCCAGATGACAAAGAAAATAGATATAGTCTTGGTGGAAACAACTTTAGCTTATTCTTTAAAGTACTATCTAGAATAGCTTCAGGGGGAAAGTATTTTCATGGTATGCTTTGGTTCCTTTGAAAAAGCTGCCTGAAAAAAAGCTAACATTTTTTTAGTGCCAGGATCAATTCTAAGTCTATACATGTATTAATTCATATAAGTGTTTTAATTCATTAAATCTTCATACAGACCCAGTAGGTATATACTATCATCAGTCATATGTTATAATTAAAAACAAGGAGGAAGACTTTCTAAAATCATCATACTTACCAAAAGCCACAGAAATAAGTAGACAATCCTAGAACTGAACCCCTTCTGACCACTGCAGCACACTGTTTCCCATCTACATGTGAACTGGCATTAAATAACTTTATCATCTAGCAATGCAGGTTCAGAGATAACTATCTCTTTCTTCTTTTCAAACTTTTACTAGACTTGGATGCTAACTGAATTTTTCAGGAACTCCTCCTGAGAAATAGGTGACTTCAGAATCTTGATGTACCTCATGGCAGAGTTTGTTCCCACAGGTATTTAGCAGACCAAATCAATGTGCTCTAGATAGAGGTCAACAAATGTGTTTTTTGTAAAGGACCAGGTAATAAATATTTGCAACTTTACCAGCCATATATGCCCTGAAAACAGCTATCGACGATATACAAACAACTGGGCATGGCTTTGTGCCAATAAAACTTTATGTATGAACACAGACATCAGCCTGGTTTGGCCCGCAGTCTGCAGTTTACTAACCTCTGCTTTAGAACTGTAGAGTGCAGTTACATCATTAACTGCCTATGAGTTCCACTTTCAGAAAATTTTGACGATTTAGTCATTATTACAGAATATATAGTAAAAACTCATATGAAGTTAAAGGCAGAAAAAATTTTGAGGTGCCCTTGTTCAATGAGGCAGTTAATCTGGAAGGTATTCCCACTTGATTTTATTTAGATGTAAAGGCAAGTCCAGAGACAACTGTCTTTTAGTGACTCTGGGCCTCATTTATAAATGTTAGCTAGTGAAAGGAAGGTTGTAAGAACTGGATTGCAATATTCATGGAAACAGCAGTGCTTTCTCTGCTGAAATTAGGCATAACCTCATGAAGTTCATTAAGGTTCTTCAAATGAATTAAGTGGGGACACCAGTGTTCAAGCATTAGAATCAAGTAAGAATGCCAATAAAACAACTTTTATTTTTTCATGCAGGATAAAAATGAAACAGAATTCCATTTATAAATATTTAATTTTATTCTTATCTATCTCTTACAATAAAATCAGGTGAATATACAGTCACTCTTTGAAGTGGCACAAGTATGCCTAACTTGGAAGACATTTTATACTCTGGAAAACACCTTAGATGTGGAGAAATTTAGGCTCAATTACAATTACCATATCCCAAACAAAAAAAGAACCTAAATATTAGCTATCACAGCTTTTCATTTTACTTGTAGGAAACTGAAGCTCAAGGGATTCAATGATATGTCAGGGGTCATCCAATTCAAAATAAAGCTGGGATGAAACTCACGCACACTGATGAGAATCATGTTCCAATTTTAGGGCCGGAAGGATTCAATCCAAGCTCTGCTACTTAGAAGGTGTTTACTTTATGTAAGTTATTTAAACTTTCTGAGTCTCCACTGTATTATCCATAAACTGGGGATAACTACTGACCAATCAAGGTTTTGTAATGAGTAAAAGAAATATACAACATCTCAGACAGTAGCTTCTCAATAATAATAGTTAGTATATTCCATTTGATAACTATTAGTTGATCACTATTTGTTAAGCACTACATCAGGGAATGGGGATACAAAGACAAATAAGACAAAATCCTCACCCTAGAAATGCCCATAAGAAACACATAAGCAAGTAATTTGTAATATAATCTGCTTTAATTGACCTAATTGAGATATGCATAAAGTGCTATGAGAATCTATAGGATGGAGCATTTAGAAATGTACTGTCTAATCTGGTATCTACTAGTTACATGCAGCTATTAAACACTTGAAATATAGATAATCCAAATTGAGATATGCTAGAAATATCAAATACACACATTCAAAAATGTAAGTTGTCTCATAAACAACTTTTTCTATTGAGTACATGTTGAAATGAAATATCTATGTAAAGAAGACAAAATCTTGTCTCTCAAGCACTACAAGACTTACAAAGAAGACAGACTACCAAATGCTATAATGCAATATAGTAAGTACAATATTAGAGGTATGCACATGAGGGAAAGCTAGGGGTATATTTCACATGTGATATGACATCTGAGCTAGATCAGTCCTCCTTGCTGGTGAAGGAAGGAGGAAGAGCATTCCAGATAAATAAATGGGAAAGGCAGGAGTAAAGACATGGCAGTGTTCTGGAAAGAACATGCAGCTGTTTCTTCTGTGTTTTTCAGAATGCCCTTGAACTCAATGTGAAGAAGAATGTCGTCCTCTTTGCAACACCCTTCCATCATTTAGTTATTCATGCAAAATTTTTCTGTAGCTAATAATCTCATAGTAGCTAATATTTACTGGGTGCTTATAATGTGTCAGACACTAAATGCTTCTCACAAATTATCTCATTTAATCCAGAAAGTAACCCAATGAGGTAGGAACATTTCTTTTCCCATTTATACATGAGGAAACTGAGTACTACAAAAGATTAAGTTATTTCCCCAAGATTATACAATTAGCAAAATGATCCCCAAGATCATTATAATTATCCAGACAGAGCCTGTCTTGGATAGGTCTGCCTAATATCAAATTCTGTGTCCTCAACTTAATGAGGATGCTGTCTCTCTGCCTTGTCTGTACCCTTTCGGAAGGCCTTCACAGTGCTGCCAGAGGGAGCAGCTCCAATTGCGGCCACCTGGGATGTTATTGCCAGGCCTCATTCTAAAAGCAACTCTATGTCAAGCACATTTTGAAAGAGCAGACTCAGCAGGGAACCTTCTGTGGAGATACCTGGAGTTATTAGAGATGGTCCTGGAGGGTAGAACTCAGGAGAACAGTCAATAGAAGCAACAATTGGGAGCACCCATTTGAAATGCTACCAACACCAGGAAGAGAAGATGTTCCTGGAAACTGCTGAGACCTGAGATGGCAGGGATCCATCTCACCAGAGAAGGCTGCTGAGGCTGCTGCAAATAGAGGGCCGGACTAGGAAGAAATTGTAATCAAAGGTTTCCTCACCTCTCTGCCATCCTGAGCGGAAACTCTCTTAACATCAAGGCAAAGGACTGACTCCACTGGATCTTTCAATGGCCTGCTTCCTAAAGATAGGGAATAAAATTCCCTAACATTTCCTAAAATCTGGTGAGGTTTGTGCCCAGAACTTCTGAGTAAGGAGTTCTTAGGCTAAAAATATGGCAAAAGAGAAAATAAGAGTGTTGTGTCCGAGAGAAAGAAAGCTGAATTATGATCCAGCCAGTAAGTTTCTGGTAGAGGTTAAGCCTTTGGAAAAAAAAAATACATAGAAAGAGTTACATATATTAGGCATGTATAGAAATAACCTATTCTATACGATTAACCCAAATTAATAAACTTCCATTCTATGTCAGTTTTTACTTCTAAATATAGATAACATCTGGAATTTAGGATTTCCATACTACCAAATGGAAATTTTAAAATGCAGCATATGAAGCATTAGCTTCTTGAACAAAGGTTCTGCATATTTGACTATAGTCAGGCCTAGGATGTTCAGAGTAGCAGCTGAGAGGCAGAGTCTCAGAGGAGAAGACCTATACCAAATCCTACTTTTCCCATCTGATAGCTAGGTAACTATTAATGATTACTCCTCACTTCTCTGAGAGCACAGATTTTTTCTGTTAATGTTCTCTATGGAATCTCTAACATGTAAAATATGCCTAGCACACAGTTGTTACTCAATAAAAATCTGCTGAATTGAAAAGCATAATCAGAATCATTCTTGCCAAATATTTATCAGATGCCTTGTGTAGTGTGGTGAACTTGACATTAAGACAATTCACAATTTATGTAAAAGAAATTCAGCACACTTTTATTCAGAATATACGAAGAACTCTTATGACTCAATAATAAGACAACACAATTCAAACATGGGCAAAAGATTTCAATAGTCATTTTACCAAAGAATATATGCAAATGAATACTAAACACATGAAAAGATGTTCTACATCATTAGTCATTAGGGAAGCGCAAATTCAAACTACCGTGAGGTACCACTTTATACCCACTATAATGGCTGTAATCAAAAGACAGATAATTACAAGTGTGAAGACACAAAAACTCTGTACATGGTCAATAGGAACATAAAATTATACTGCCATTTTGGAAAATAGCTTGGCAGTACCTTCAAAAGGTAAATGTAAAATCCACTCCTAAGTATCTACCCAAGAGAAGTGAATACATATATACACGCTAGGACTCGTATACTGCAAGGGGTGTCATCCGAGCCCCAGTTATAGTTGAATTAATTGATGCTTGGTAAGTTCAGCAATTTTTCCAAGGTCATAGAGTAGTCAAGGGCAGAGTTAATATTTAACCACTACTGTCTGGTTCCAAACACTGTGTTCTTTCTCTCAATGTGCCACACTGTTCCTCAGGTCTGTACAGATTTTTGAAAGCAGTATTTAATTAAAAGTAAAATATGTTCAAAGCTGATGGTGACATGAATAAGAGATAAAATGCTTTATAAGATTGGCCTTTTATTCCATAAAGTCCTATGGTAAGACAGTTTTGATAGTCTTTCTGTATTTCCATTTCCTCACTTGCAAAATGGAAACAATAGCCACTAATTTATAAAATTATCTTTAAAATTAATTAATGAGATAAATTAAGAGTGTAGCACAATTTCCCAACCATGGAAGTACTCAATATTTGTTCTCTATTATTCTAAGTGTTGTTATTCAAATAGTTTTTTAATTATCTCTCCATAGAGGTTGAGGAAAGAAAAACAGGTATCAGCTAATATATGAGAAATCTTCTCAAGAATATGTTGCATATTTAGCTTTAGGAATTATGGGAAAGTCATAATGGATGCTTTGAGTATCTCATATTGGTTACAGGCAAAATACAAAGATGCTGAATATGCTTGGGCTGGGAATGTACTCTTTTGAATAAATTAATTTGAGATTATATTGTATTAGTCAGCATGACCACAAAAATGATTTACTTCTCAGCATTTCTAAAATTTGTCTTCTCAAGCAAGATAAAGCAGTTAAGCAACCATAATTATAGCCTTGGATTGCTCAAGTCGATTTTACAGAAAATGAACCAATGAGAGATAAGCTCTCAATTTAGATTTAATAGTAATGCCAGAGATCCTGCCCTGCTCTGGAGGATGGGACAAGGGGTCTGTGCTAGAAGAAGGGATAACATTATATGACAGCTCAGTCCCTGGAGGCTGGGGCTGTTCTGAGTGCAACCCATGGGATATGACCTGTTTGTGTAAACTATGCTTTGCACACCTGAGGCTAGGTCATCCAGATGCCAGCAAAATGGTTATCACCATCATGACCACTGTTAGTCACTTCCCTCCAGAAGGAAGGAGAAAGAGCAGACCAGAATAGTACCATGCCTTGGAACCAAAATTAGGAGAAAGGGAGTGTATTCGTTCACTATGGCTACCATAAAAAATACCACAGACTGGGTGGCTTAAGCATCAGATATTTCTTAGAATTCTGGAGGCTAAGTGTTCCAGATTAAGGTGCTAGCATAGTAGGTTTCCTCTGAGGACTCTCTCCTTGGCTTGCAGATAGCCACTCTCTTGCCATCTCTTCACATGGTCATCCCTCTGTACACGTGTATCCCTGACCTCTCCCTGTATGTTCTTTTTAAGGACACTAGTCAGAATGGATTAGGGCACATCCCAGTGGCTTCATTTTAGCTTAATCACTGCTTTAAAGGCCCTATCTCCAAAAACACTCATATTCTGAGGTACTGGGGATTAGGGCTTCAACATATGAATTTTGGGGGTTACAACTCAGCCCCTAACAAAAGAAGGGAAGCGATGGTGCCAATTCTCATTTTTCTTTTATAGAAGCAGCAAGTACGTACCTTTTCTCCCTTTATTAGTTGTGGCTGCTAAATGTCTCATTTGACCTGCCTGAGCTTCAAACTGAGGGTATTTAAGTGGGTCATTCCTATTCTGCTAGCTAGCTCAGAGCTCATTGGTCTGGAACAAAAGCTGAAACTAAAGACAGTGTTTAAGGGGCTTCCACCACAGCTATTTTCAAGGTTGAGTTGGCAATCATAACAGAATTACCTGTGGAGTTTCATCAAACTCCTTACCCAGGCCTGCCTTTCTCATTGTTTGTATGGTATTTTGCTACATCCCCAACTGAGAAGGACTGTTCTAGTGACATACATCTTTCCTGATCCTCAGAGACATTTGCTTGGCCTTTTATCCTTTTAAGAAATCAAGAGTGTCAGCCTATGCTCCCAATCTTTTCCACCATGACAGGTAGATGAACAATGGGACAGAAGTCCTCAACTTTGGCCAAGGGGTGACAGACTACTAGGATTTGGAAGCATAAAACTCACAAGCTTTTCCCATTCTCCTTCTCTAAGGGAGCTTGACACCTGGTGAGAAATTTGAGAAGCCATTGAGAAGACCCATAACTTCAATATAAACTTGGCTGTAATAAAAAAAATTCCATAAAGGCCAGGGAACTGGCCCCTTAAGGGGCACACATTCTCATCATTACCCTGCCATGCAAGAAAATGAAGAACCTACCGCTTGATGTGATACATCAGGTTAATCATATAAATGATTCATTCGACCACAGATCCTCATGTGTATTTTTAACCTATCCCTCAAATAATAATGACTTCTATAATGATTCTTTTCTCAGAAGTTTAAATCTGTTCGACACCTTGGAATTACTTGAGAATAAGAAAAAAGGTAATTTGAGCCTGAAAAAAAAAAGATTTTACTAATTGATAACAAAAAAAGAAGTGTTTATTATTGCTCACTTTGTGCAAATACTTTGGATTCAATGACAAGCATTCTAAGTCTGCTAGAAAAATACAAACACTTGTTATAATGCAATATAGGAAAGACAATGTTAGAACTATACACATGGGGAAAAGGAAAAGGACATATTTCATACTTGATATGACATCTGAACTGGATCTGAAAGCTGAGTGAGCTAGGCAGAGCATTTCAGATATCCAAATGGGAAAGGCTGGAATAAAAATATGAGAACAGTCTGGAAACAGTGAGCAGCCAGTATGGCTAGAGTCAGAGGGTCGTAAAGTGTCACCAGGTGAGACTGAATAGAAAGACAAGTTGAGGCCCAATCTTGAGGAGCCTTAAATTCCATGCTAAGGCCTACAATAGCTATCAGGGTGTGGGGAGTGCACTGAAGAGTTTTAGGCAGGATCCCATGTGTTAGGTAATGCTGATAGCACTACTGAAGGTGGTTTAGAGAGAAGGACTTCTAGAAGTCTACTTAGGAAGCCATTGCAGGGGCCTCAGCAAGTGCTGGTCAGAATCTAGAGCATTCCAGCAGCAGTAGAAGCAAAAAGAGCCAATAGAGGGGTTCATGAGGCTCACCACTAGGTACTCAGTTGACAGAGCATGTCAGTAGATGAATCTCTGGGTTCCTTACTGCAAATACCTGTCAGTAGCTACAGAATTGCATTTGAATTAAAGTTCTCTGTAAGTAAAAGGGCTATAAATGAGTTAGGACAGGAACCACTAAGCTTAGCCTGAAAAGGGGCAAATAGAATGCCTTCATTTTGCAGCCCTTTCAATCTGTTACAACTACTCAACTCTGCCATTGTAGCACAAAAATGTTCCATAGACAATATGTAAGGAAATAAGAATGCCTTGCCTGTATTCCAATAAAACTTTATTTAAAACAGCAAGAAGGGCTGAGTTAGCCAACCCCTAGGCCAAAATAGTAAATGTATATAATATTTTCTACTTTCCTCCTTAATTAAATCAGGCTCATCAACTGGAAATTTGGTACATGTTGAGATTCAACCCAGAAAAAATTACAATTTCTGTTTGACATGTAGTTGGTGGCTAGTCTATATTAAATAAAACAGGTGGTGGCCAAAGTGTTAATTCTCCTGCAAAGTCATGTAAGAACTTCAGGAAGGCTGTCATGAAATACATTTCCTGTGAATCAATAATTAATATTATTTTCGAAGGAAACTAACAGAAATGCACTCTGCTCTCAGTTTTGCCTAAGAAAAATGATTAATAGAGGTAAAAAAATACGTATAAATCTTTAGACCTGAAATTGCCCCCAGCCGGACCGTAGGAAAACAGGGCATTCTGGGCCAAAAGCCCCAAGCAAATTGTGCTTAAATGATGCACTTGAGGCTCCCTTTAAAAAGCTGACTGCCATCATTGGTCATTCTTTAGTCAAATGGACAAGGTGCCCCAAGGCATCTTCCTAACACGTTTTTACTCATATTTTAAAGATAAAAGGCAGCAGTCCCTTCTAACACATTAGATCAAAGATGCTGGACATATACAGAGAAGAGAGGACAATAATAAGGCTGCATTTATCTACTTCTATGTCCAATACTGCCCCAGCCAATATTGATGGCTAAAGATTTCTAGGTGACTGGCTTAATTCCCTAAGCTTCCTACTCCAGTGAAGTTTCCACTTCCCCAAATAATAACAATAACAAAAAAGCAAATATTTATTGAGAGTTTACTACACATCGACATTGTACTAGGTACCTTATGTATATAAACTTATCAAATCATCATAATAATCCTAAGAAGCCCAGTATTAACATCAGCATGCCATTTGGCACCTAAGAAAAATGAGGCTAGACAGGAAAGTAACTGAAACAAGATAACAGAGCTAGCTCTGGTGTCCACTTGTGTTTACACTGCCTTGCCAAAGCACCTTGTTACCTTGCAGAATATCACCCCAGCTGCAAACTTAAGCACTACCTCCTCCTAATTCTGCCCTTTTTAGTAGCAAACAAATGACTAGGCAGCTTCTTGTAGGTTTTTTTATTGTATTTGGATGTTAATCATATTAATTAAAACCATGACGTTGGCCACATTTTTCTCTTTGTGATGCTTGTGTACTTATCTTCTCCCTCTGGACTTAAAGCTCTTTTGAGAAGGTGGATCATTGAGCAAAGGGAGCAATCTTGTACTGAGAGCCTACTTTGACTGCCTTAACTTCCTGGACTTACACAGTCCCATTGCCAGGCACTGCATTCAGCAGTTTGTAGAGAGGGATAATGAAAAAGATAACTAAGCACAATCTCTGCAAAGAGCTGACATTCTAATCACAGTATTTCTCAATGCTACCTGCACATTAAAATCACTTGGATTCAGAATAAATGCCAGTGCCCTTGCCCCATTCCAGATCATCTGAATCAGAATCCCTGGGGTGAGGACAAGACAGAAGCTTTCTTTCTGGAGCTCTCTAAGTGATTTGAATGAGCAGACAGAGAAACACACATGTAAATGAGTAATAATAAAACCTTGTGGATAGGATAAGAGCAGAGTCCTATAAATAGCATGAAGACAGAGCCACTACTTCTGACCAAGGACCCTGCAGAGGCCTTCAAAGAGGAGGAGGCACTGACCTGGTCTAATTGGGTGAACAAATCTTTACTGGGTAGAAGGGAGGGGGAGCTTGGATATCCAGGAAGACTGAAAAGGAAGTCCAAAGATATGGAATTAGGGAGGAAAAAAAAAGATGCATTTTGAAAAGAAATATGTTACCCCAGGGCTAAACAACAGATGAGTGTTTCCAAGGCAGGAGCCAGATCATTAATGGCCTTGAGTGCCATGCTGGGTGCTGCACTGTAATCCTGCAGGCCAGGGTCCTGGCTGTTGTAGCCTAGGTATGAACGAATACCCTTCTTCCCTTAGGTCATCTAAAAGAGAGCTCAATGTTTCTCTATAGGAGTTTTCCTATAAAACTGAGGGAAGAAAAATAGAATTAAAACCAGAAGAAATCAAAGGTATAGACACTAAATAACTTTTGCTATATAATGAATGTATGGAACACATATTTGTCATCCCTAAGGAACTTTCAGGGGTAGGAGCCCTTATCAAGCAAGGACCATCATCCCATCTTTCTCGTGAGTATCTTTTAGCTCATGTTAACCTCTAGAAGAAAGCAGAAGAAATTTCTTCATCTGATTTAAATTATCCTATCTTCTTCTTCCCCTTCTTCTTCTGCTTTTGAGACAAGGTCTCACTCTCTTACCCAGTGCAGTGGCTCCATTATAGCTTATTGCAGCCTCTACCTCCAGGGCTCAGGTGATTGTCCCACCTCAATCTCCCAAGTAGCTGGGACTGCAGACACCCACCACCAATGCCAGATAACTTTTTGTATGTTTAGTAGAGGTGGGGTTCTGCATGTTGTCCAGGCTGGTCTTGAACTTCTAGGCTCAAGTGATCCTCCTGCCTTGGCGTCCCAATGCTAGGATTACAGGCATGAGCTGCCACGGCCAACTTGTGGGATATGAACTGCTTCTAAATCTCATTTTCTTTATCAAGGAGGGATGATGGTCAAAGCCTTTCATTTGTGTTGTTTGGGGTATCCTATTTTGCCAGTATTCCGAGTGCTTTTAGGAAACCTCTCCATGGGAAATGGGGGGCTTGCCAAAAATCTAATTCTTAGGGTTTAACAATATGATTATTTTGCACCATCATTAGCAAAAGGAAACTATGTTAAGGATGATCATTCACTAGTTGCATGACTTACTGCAGGTCATTTCACCTCTTTGAGTCACATTTCTCAATTGCATAATAAGAGGTTATGTTCAGTTCCTACCAGCTCTGAGATTTAATAATTTCTGTGGATTCTGAATTTTTTCCAGCCTAAAGTTTATTGATCAAAATCACTTCTGATATTAACTCACTATGATTTCTCTGATAGCCCATGAAAGTTATTTTACACCTTGAGACCTCCCTGCCAGAAAAATCAACTTAAAATGTTATCTTTGACAAAAACGTAGGCTCCGAACTTCAAAATGCTGTCAAGTTGCATGCAGTTTGATGGAGCTGCTTAAGAAATCTGTCAACAACATCCTGGGTTAAATTGGTAAGCAAGCAAACTGATCCTGGCCTAATGTAGTTGAATATTTTCTGGCAGCCTGCTATAGCTTCTTTAGCTCTTTGTGTTCCATCAACAACTGGACAAAAAGAGGTGTGAGTCTTTGTGCATTAAAGAATGTCAAATGTGGTTCAGTCACTTGCGTTTCAAGGGCATTCTATGCAAGGCTGCCCTAGGTCTCTGCTGGAAGGCTTAGAATGGTTCTTCTCCACCTTGTTCCAAAGAAAACTATTCTAAAACTTCTTCAGAGAAGATTGAGGTTAACTCGTCTGAAGATTTGAATTTCACCAAAAAGGTTAAAATTCATGGCTATTGCTCAGTACCTGATTTGGGTGTTCCAATATCTTACTGTGACAGAGCGTCATACCCTACCTCTTCCATTTCTAATGCCAAAGTGATATGATTACTTTTATTCAAGTGTTTATGATAGGTCCATGTTCATGTAAGTGCTCCAGGTTCCTGTTCCTCAGAGAACGGCTTATGAACCAGTAGCAGCCTCATGCAGGACCTTATAAGAGATAATGAATCTAAAGCCCCATTGCACACCTGCTGATTCAGAATTTGCATTTTAACAAGATGCTAGGTGATTTTTAAGTATATGAAAGTTTGAGAAGTGCTTGTGTATCGATTTTGGAGACAGATTAGCTGTATGGCTAGGCAATGAAAATAAAGCCTGACATTTACCGAAGGCTTAGTGGTGCCAGAACTGTGCCCAATTCATCCTAACTAAATAACACCTTTGAGCCCATGTGTTTTTTTCCATAGAAAGAAAAACAAAGATAAAAGTACCTAACATGTGTGGCAAATAGTACCACCAAACTATTCCATCCAAAAACCAGGCATCGCCCTTGATTCCTCGCCTGCCCCCCACCTTCATCTAATCATGAGTGCCCTGCCTACCCACTCTGTCTTGAATACATCTGATTTTCTCCATCATACAGCTAACAACCTTGTCCAAGTCATCATTATTCTTGCCTGGGCCACGATCCACTTATCTCCCTCTGTGTGGCCAGCAGCTTAATCTTCATCATCATTCCCCTTGCCTGGATCATTGCAGTAACCTCTTGACTAGTCTCCATGAACCATCCATCTCAACTCAATCCATTCCTCACATAGCATTAAACATTACAATATACATGAGTTAAAAATCTTAAAAACAAAATGTCACAGAAGCAACATAACATAAAAACCTATTTGTAGGATGTAATAATTTCCAAGTGTAAGCAAATTCTCCTAGATGTAACTTTGGAAAGGCATATTTAATAAAGTTCTCATGGATTCTAGGAAAGGAGAGTCCAAATTGGAAGAATCTGCACATATGATTTCAGCCTCTCCAGGGAAGAGAGGCTCTGACCACTCTTGGATACAGTTGGTCTCAGTCTCTCTTTCTCTCTCCCTCCCCTTCCCTCCCTGAGTTTGAAAATCTATGACACTATAGAGTAGACATGGATGCAGCAAGTTAGCACTGAGACTAAGCAATCACCACCCTCAGGCTGAATTTTTGCTATCTAGGCTGTCTTTTGAGTATAATTTGGGTTCTCATGAAAATTCTCCTAAAAAAATACACTAATAATCACCCTGTGTGTCTCTCAGTCTTGCTACTTAGTATGTTAATAAATATGCACAGTTTCATTCATCTATCCTTCATGAGGTCATCCCCCCAACCCTAGATAATTCTGAGTATACTAACTAAATTATGTTCTTGGCGTCTGTATTAATTTGGCTGAATAGAAAACCACCACAAACATGTAGTGGTGTAAAGCCACACTATTTGTTGAGCTCACGATTCTGTGGGTCATCAGTTTAGGTTGGGCTAAACTGGCTGGTTCTGCTGATTTGAGCTAGCCTGGCTGACCTGTGCTGGGGCTCACACATGTAGCTGTAATTTACTGTTAATCTGACTAAAGGCTAGATGATTGTCAGCGGGGGTGACTCAGCTCTCCTCCACATGGTATCTCATCCTACTGCAGGCTAATCTGTGCCTTGTGGCAAGATTCCAAGGGCACCAAGAGGACAAGCCCCAATGCATAAGCACTTTCAAATCTCTGCTTGCGTCATGTATGCTATTGTCCCGTTGGCCGAAGCAAGCCATAAGGCTAAACCTAGAGTCAATGCGGGCACTACTAAAGGGAATGAATGCTGGAAGCCATAAACAAACTGATCCATCCTTGCAATCAATCCACCAAGTATCCAAAGCTGAGAGCCAGGACGTAGTGATAACATCAAGGAAACAGCAGCTTGAAACCCAGGTAGCTTCAGACATTCTCAAATCATTGTCAATGTTCAATTCACCCAGCAATTGTAATATTCTACATCATTTTCTTCCTTTTCTTGTTTTTGCTTTTGTTTCTGCAACAGAGTCTCGCTCTGTCACCAGGCTGGAGTGCGGTGGTGTGATCTCAGCTCACTGTAACCTCCTGGGTTCAAGTGATTCTCCTGCCTCAGCCTCCTGAGTAGCTGGGACTACAGGCACATGCCACCATGACCAGCTAATTTTTGTATATTTAGTAGAGACAGGGTTTCACCATGTTAGCCAGGATGGTCTCAATCTCTTGACCTCGTGATCTGCCCACCTCAGCCTCCTAAAGTTTAAGGATTACAGGCGCAAGCCACTGTGCCTGGCCTACACCATTTTCTTTTCTTTTCTTATCTTTTTTTAATTTTTATTGCATTTTAGGTTTTGGGGTACATGTGCAGAACATGCAAGATAGTTGCATAGGCACACATGTGGCAGTGTGTTTTGCTGCCTTCTGCCCCTTCACCCATATTTGGCAATTCTCCCCATGCCATCCCTCCCCCGCTCCCCCCCTGCTGACCCTCCCCTATTTCCCCCAATAGACCTCATTGTGTGATACTCCCTTCCCTGTGTCCATGTGTTCTCATTGTTCATCACCCGCCTATGAGTGAGTATATACGGTGTTTCCTTTTCTGTTCTTGTGTCAATTTGCTGATAATGATGTTCTCCAGATTCATCCATGTCCCCACAAAGGACACGAACTCATCATTTTTGATTGCTGCATAATATTCCATGGTGTATATGTGCCACATTTTCCCAGTCCAGTCTATCATCGATGGGCATTTGGGTCGATTTCAGGTCTTTGCTATTGTAAACAGTGCTGCAATGAACATTTGTGTGCATGTGTCCTTATAGTAGAACGATTTATAGTCCTTTGGATATATACCTAGTAATGGGATTGCTGGGTCAAATGGAATTTCTATTT
>JAPYYA010001616.1:0-14953 GCA_028533165.1 Leontopithecus rosalia | reverse complement strand
CCTCATCACCTCCTCCTGAGTCCACGTCGCTGCCCCACTACGCACACACGGGCACACCCTTACATACAACTGTAATATGATTATCTTCATCGTCATTATTACCTAGCTCATGGTACTATTTCTAACTCTACTAACTGTGACCTAGAACCAGGAGCTACGCTAAGTACTCAATCTGCATTATCTTCCTTTATTGACATAGCTCTAAACAGGAAATAACATCTCCATTTTGCGGACTACAGAGAATTCACTGGTCATCCCAAGGCCACCCACTTAGTAAAATGCATCGCCTGGATATCAAGCATTCAATGCCCACAGCAATATTCCCAACATCAGGCATTATCTACCAGCTGAAGTTAAGGGATACGGAGAAGGGTGCTGTGAGCTACATGAATTCAGCACTGTCCACTAGCAAACTCAGTGGGATTCTTCAATATGTACGATGACTTGTCCCGGTTAACACTCCCGTTTTGTAGATGGGGAAAGGGACATTTACAGAAGTCAGAGAGATCTGAGTTTGAGTTCCTGCTTTTTCAGTCACCGGCTGCAGAGGTCTTTGCAAATCACATAAGTCTTTGGAGGTTTACCTGTCCTCATCAGCAACATGGGGACAATATCTGAGCTCAGAGGGTTGGTGAGGGGTAAATACAAGTACAGAGCTTGGCTCCTCTTTCTAGAGGCAACCGAGGCTGTCTTTTCTTCCGTTCCTAGCATGAATGAAGAATGGTACATGACCGTTGTCCCAATCTATTTTCCTGCTTGGAAGCTCTTCCCTGAACCAAATGCACAGGGATCCTCAAGCATCTCACAGCATTCTGAGTCCCAGTCCCCAACTGTTCACCGTGCATGACCCCTGGTGGATTCTACTTCCCAGTCTGTTCCCAGCCCCCGGCAGCTGACCTTGTTTTTGGTTTTCTGATGACGGCTTCCCCTTTGCTACCTGTTGGGCACAACATTCTGCACCACGCATGTAACACTGGCCACCACGCTGACTCTCCTGGATGGGCCGCCATCAGGGATCTAGGTAAATACCTTGCCACTTCGCAACGCCCCTGGACTGTGCACTTTGCTGGGAAATTTTCAGCAAGGATTTCTGAGTATCTAATATGTACCTGGACTCATGCTTGGGCATGGAAGCCCAGAGGTGGATCTCATATGCTCATTCTGTATAAACTCAGAGTCTGATGGGAAACAGAGACAAGTAAACAGAAATTAGATTAGAGACAAGTGATGCCTGCTATGATTTTTTTTTCCTGAGAGGGAGTTTCACTCCGTTGCTCAGGCTGGAGTGCAGTGGCGCAATCTAGGGTCACTGCAGACTCTGCTTCCTGGGTTCAAGTGATTATGGCACCTCAGCTTCCGAGTAGCTGAGATTACAGGTGCCCACCACCATGCCCAGCTAATTTATTTATATATATATATATATATATATATATATATATTTTTTTTTTTTTTTTTTTTTTTGAGACGGAGTTTTGCTCTTGTTACCCAGGCTGATGGCACAATTTCGGCTCACTACAACCTCCGCCTCCTGGGTTCAGGCAATTCTCCTGCCTCAGCCTCCTGAGTAGCTGGGATTACAGGCACGCACCACCGTGCCCAGCTAATTTTTTGTATTTTCAGTAGAAACGGGGTTTCACCTTGTTGACCAAGATGGTCTCGATCTCTTGACCTCGTGATCCACCCACCTCGGCCTCCCAAAGTGCTGGGATCACAGGCGTGAGCCACCGCACCCGGCCCAATTTTTGTATTTTTAGTAGAGACAGGGTTTTGTCATGTTGGGCAGGGTGGTCTTGAACTCCCGACCTCGGCGATCCACCTGCCTCAACCCTGCAATGCGCTGGGATTACAGGCCTGAGCCACTGCGCCTGGCCTTACTATGACTGATAGAGGTAGGGACAGGGATTGAGTGGCAGCCACACTTCCTGAAGCAGAGAGTTTGTCACAGCTGTGGAACTGGGGAAACGTATAAATTAGAAATACTTCCTTTGGTTGCATTTGCACATCATGTTATGTCCTCCTCCTCAGGTCTGAGACTGTCACCAGACCCTAAGTGTTGGGATTATGTCCTTTGGACTTTGTCTTTCTTTTCTCTTGTCTGCAAGATAACGCAGACTTACTGAGTCATTTATGCTTTTATGAAGAGTCTACAGAACATTTCAGGCATTATCCAATCATTACATTTTATTACATCAAATAAAAATGTTTATTACTACATAAGGTTACAGCTAGAATTTTGCATAATAATGACCACGCTGTGCAGTTTTAAGGTTTTACGAATAGCATATGCGCATGGGAAATTCCTGAGGGAATATAAAATGAAGTCAAAATCATTCTCCTCACCACATTCCCGGCTCTGCTCTCCAGAAGCAAGCACCATTTCTAGTTTCACGCGTCACCTCCCAAGAAACAGTCACACACACGTATACGCGCATCCTGAACTCTTCAAGCTCAAAGTATCACGTGTTTTAGCAACATAACTTTATGTCTTTCGGATACCTGAAAAATGCTTCGTGCAGACTCCCGTAATTTAATGAGCCTCTGGTTTGTGTACATTTGGTTTTTTTCCTAATATATGATTTTAGGTTTTAGTTTCCTTGCACCCTGTTGACCGGGATCCCTAACACATTTTGATTTCAGTTTTATTTTGTTTTGATGGAAATCCTTATACAATTACGGCTTTTTGAGTTTTGCAAATTCGTACCTGTTAAGTTCCTAAAAGGGAAACGGCTGGGTCAAAGGGTATCTGCCTTTTAATTCTGGACAGGAGTTGAACACGTTTGCACCCTCATATTCAGCCTGCGGGGATGCCCGTTTCCCCACACGTTGAACAACATGGCATATTATCTCACTTTTTACTTTAAACAGTGAGATGGCTAAAAAAAAAAGGGGGCCGGGCACGGTGGCTCAAGCCTGTAATCCCAGCACTTTGGGAGGCCGAGGTGGGTGGATCACGAGGTCAAGAGATCGAGACCATCCTGGTCAACATGGTGAAACCTCGTCTCTACTAAACATACAAAAAACTAGCTGGGCATGGTGGCACGTGCCTGTAATCCCAGCTACTCGGGAGGCTGAGGCAGGAGAATTGCCTGAACCCAGGAGGCGGAGGTTGCGGTGAGCCGAGATGGAGCCATTGCACTCCAGCCTGGGTAACAAGAGCGAAACTCCATCTCAAAAAAAAAAAGTTGCCCCCCAATATTTTTGTCACAGATAGACTGAACCTCATCAAGATTTCTTGCTGCATCTATGCACTACCAGAACCCCCATGTCTATCATTCTTTAAACGGACACACAGCTTTTTCCTTAAGTAAATAAACTTGAAAAGGAATCTACACTGCTTGAGTAGGGGGTCAGCCAGCCGTTACTGCTTGTCCGTGAAGATAAGTTTGAAAACAAAACGTCATTAAACTGTAACTCGACACTTTTCCGCCAAGGCTCGCTGCGTGAAGGTTGTTCTCTCTCTTTGGCAGAAAGGAAGACTGGCAAGTGTTAAGAGTCAAAGAAATTCCATTTGACCCAGCAATCCCATTACTGGGTATATATCCAAAGGACTATAGATCATTCTACTATAAGGACACATGCACACGAATGTTCGTTGCAGCACTGTTTACAATAGCAAAGACCTGGAACCAACCCAAATGCCCATCCATGATAGACTGGACTGGGAAAATGTGGCACATATACACCATGGAATATTATGCAGCAATCAAAAATGATGAGTTCGTGTCCTTTGTAGGGACATGGATGAATCTGGAGAACATCATTCTCAGCAAATTGACTCAAGAACAGAAAAGGAAACACCGTATATTCTCACTCATAGGCGGGTGATGAACGATGAGAACACATGGACACAGGGAAGGGAGTACCACAAACTGAGGTCTATTGGGGGAAATAGGGGAGGGACAGCGGGGGGGGGGAGCGGGGGAGGGATGGCATGGGGAGAAATGCCAAATATGGGAGAAGGGGCAGAAGGCAGCAAAACACACTGCCACGTGTGTACCTATGCAACTATCTTGCATGTTCTGCACGTGTACCCCAAATCCTAAAATGCAATAAAAATAAAAAATAAAATAAAATAAAAAAAGAGTCAAAGATGAGTCGGCGCCGTTTTGAGAACTTCCCTCCGGTTGGAAGAGAACTGGAAGGAGAAAAACTCTCACCATGTGGCCCCCAAGGAGTTAGAGCTGAATCTGTGTCCCCCTGGGAGGTCCTTAGTGTCACTAGGCCTTCATCTCACTGCTAGAGACGCCCAGCAGAGGGAATGCTAGCCAGACTCCCCAAGACATACGCATCCAGAATTGCACCTGGCTCCATCATTTACCGGCACACACCACCCAGGCCAAGTCTGTCTGCTTCCCAGTGAACCAGCATCAGCAGCACACACTGCACTGTGGGTGTGAGATTATGACGTGACGTCAGAAACACTCAGATATTAGGGCGCCGGTCAGTGTGGCTTCGGCTCCCCGCCACCCCCACCGTTCCATGGGCTCTGGACTCCAGAGTCCTCCTTGTGCTTTCTGTTGCTCCCATGATGACAGTTTCTGAGTTCTGTCCATCTTAGGTGGCTAAACAAGCATGCACTGTCTTTGTCTGCCCGTCAACCTGGAAGTAGGACTCTCCTCCGTGGGTTCCCCCCAGAAATGCGTTGTGGGAAAAATCTTACAGAAACCCAGAATGAGTTTTGACGAAGGTGAGAGGGTCAGGAACACCCCAACCTTGAGCGCGTGGTTTCCCCGCCTTACCAGCTCTGCTCAGCTCTCCTCACCCCTGCTTTCCTCCTCCTCCGGCCTTTCGTCCCTCCCACGTTGCCTGTGGAGCTGCAGTCTTCTCCTTCAAACAAGCTCAATAATTCCGTTCTCCGTCACTCCTGTCCCCCAGAATCCACCCAACCTATACATACCAGCCCTCTGTGTGCCAAACCTTCCTCCTTGGGATGCGGCTGAACTTTATTTTTTTATTTTATTATGATTGTTTTTTTGAGATGGAGTCTTGCTCTGCCACCCAGGCTGGAGTGCAGAGCGCGATCTCGGCTCACAACCACCTCCGCCTCCTGGGTTCAGGCGATTCTCCTGCCTCAGCCTCCAGGCAGCTGGGATTACAGGCACGCGCCACCATGCCCGGCTAATTTTTATATTTTTAGTAGGGACGGGATTTCACCATGTTGGTCAGGCTGGCCTCAAACTCCTGACCCCATGATCTGCCCGCTTCAGCCTCCCAAAGTGCTGGAATTACAGGCGTGAGCCACCAGCTGGACTTTATAAAAAGCAAAATGTTCTTATTCTACATGTGAAGTGCCTGCCATGAAACCAAGTACCAATCTAATGTAGCCACTGTCAGATAGAACAACGGCGGGGAGTCAAGGCGGACGTGGCGGGAGTCAGAGACTCACAGGGTTGGAAATCATCTGATTCACTAAACAGCTGGGGAAACTGAGGCCTGGAAGAAGGCAGAGCCTCAGAGGTAAGGTAGCCACAAAGAGTAGACTCATTCAGCACCTTAAATGAGCCAGTGAATTTCCAAGTATTCATGTGCACTGGCCACGAGGCTGGGGTGGCAGAGCCAGGACTGAAGCATGGGTCCTAATGGGTGGCACTCGTTGCTCTCAGGGTGAAGGCTGAGGCCCTTAAGCTGGCTCCGAGGGCGCAGCATCACTGAGCTCCAGATACTCTCCAGCCATGCCTCATGCCACAGTCACCTTCCACCATCGTGCCCCTGAGGTGGGCTGCTTTCGGGATCGCCCCATGTCGGGTATCACTGTTGGGGGTCTGTTAACCTGCTGAGGTTCCTCACAATAGGGGCACCACATTGTGAGGAACACCAGCAGGTGAGCAGACCCCTGACAGTGGGCCTCCTTCAATCCTCCTGCACCTGCAGGCTCCAACCTGCCCAGGAAGATGCCCACATTGTCCCCTCTGTCTGCGACCCTTTCCTCCCTCCTCTGCCAAATTTCTTCCCCAACTAACCCCTGCTCATCTTCCAGGTCTCAGATACAACCTAACTTCCCTCAAGATGCCTCCCCTGGAGTCCCCACAAGGTCAGCAACCATCACCCCCTTACAGGTTCCCACGGGACCCAGCAGGTCTACCCAAAATACTCGCCCCAGTTTTTGATGCCTTTGCTGCCTGCTTCTCTGACGAGTCTGTGAGCTCCCCGAGCATCTGGGTCAGGCCTGCTTTGCTTTCCACTGCATCCTCCATACCTTGTGTGATGCCCAGTACACAGGAGACGCCTCATAAACACTTGTTAGAAGGCATGACTGAGTAGTTGAGTCTGTGTCTTCACCCATAAAATGAGCGAGCTGGGTGGCCTCATCTCTACCTCTGCTGTCCTGACTGGTCAGGGACGTGTAGTTGGTGGTATCTGAGAACCATGTCTTAATGTTGATTTCTCTCTCTACTCTGCACGTCCACTGGAACCTGGGCTGCCCACACTGTCGCCTCCAGATAGGACAGAAGAAGAAACTAAGCACTGTGACAGTCTTTGTCTCTGAAACTAGATTCTCATAACCCACCCTGGGCTTTCAGACTCTTTAAAAAATGTCTGGGAGGGGTTGGTCCAGGCCCCAGTGTTTAGCCACTGGCCTGGCATCAGGAGCATCATCAGTACAGGTTCTGCTGAAGAATCTAAGCTATGCTATGCTGGTAAATGTCTAACAACCACCTCTGCACAAGGAGAGTGGGAAAGGAAGCCCTGATGTGTAGTGACTGCCATTTCCCATGGTGTAAATACTCTGAACATGCCCGATTCCAGGCTATTAAAGGTCTAACAGCTGCCCTGTACAATTCCTGAATTTTAGTAATTGTCTCTTGTAAACCATCTCCAGCACCTCACTAAGTGTAAGCTATGTCTTTTCTATTTGGTGTAGAAATTGCTCCAATGCGAGGGAGCTTACCCCATTCGTCTTCCAAAGGAAAAGTGATAGTCTGGGGGAGAGAAAGGCCCTTTACAGAGGGTAGGGGAAGTTTCAAGGAAGAAAGAGGTGGAGCAGTCTCTTGTGAAGACAGGTGTATTTATACTCTATCTAGTTTGGGTAAGATGGAACGAGACCCCTTCTCATGAGTACTGATCCTTAAGATCAAAGATTTGTCCATCTTTTAGTACATGTCCTAGAAAACCATATGGCACACAGTTGGACTACACAAATGTTTCTCTTGTGTGTGGGTGGTTTTTTGTTTGTTTTTTGGGATGGGTTCTCACTCTGCTGCCCAGGCTGGAGTGCAGTGGTGCAATCATAGCTCACTGCAGCCTAGACCCCCCCAGAGCTCAAGAGATCCTCCTGCCTCAGCCTCCCGAAGAGCTGAGACTACAGGTGCACACCACCCGATACCCGGCTGATATTTTCTTTTTTTTGCAGAGACGCCGTCTCACCATGTTGCCCAGGCTGATCTCGAACTCTTGGGCTCAAGCGATGTTCCTAGCTTGGCCTGCCAAAGTGGGGGAATTACAGGCATGAACCACCACTTCTGGCCCTCACACGTTTCTTGTACCTCTTATTCATGTTATTTTTGCTTATTAGAAGGAGTTGAAGAAAAGGAACACTGGAGAACCTGCCTCTATTATATAACTGAATTCTTACAAGAGCACTGGTCAAATGGAACACAAGTTACAAAGAGAAGTTTCCCCAAATGGATTATCTGAAACTTTTTCAAAAAGACAGATTTCTTCAGTGTTCTATCTGGGCCTTCTGCATGAGAATACCAAGAGGTGGGACCCAGGTATCTGTCCTTTCGAAAGGTTTCTCATGTGCTTCTGATGACTTGGCTCAGAGGGTTTGAGAACTACTGAGATAAAGCAGGACTTAGCAAACTCCAGACAGGCCCACTGCTTGCTTTTATGAATAAAGTTTTATTGACACACAGTCACACCCATTCATTTGGGTATTATTTGTAGTTGTCTCTGTGCTCTAATGGCAGAGTTGCCTCGCTGTAACTAGGACCATGTAGCCTGCAGAGCCTACACTATTTACTGTCAGACCCTTGAGAGAAAACACTTGTTGACCTCTGAGCTAGAGTAGTGCTTCTCAGGGTCTTTGTTTAAAATTAAGGTCTAGACCCCACTTCATATCAAAGAAGGAGGATGTCTGTGATGGAATTCTAAGCTCTATTTGCCTCCCAAATGGTGATTCTTTCGGCCAGATGCGGTGGCTCGTGCCTGTGATCCCAGCACTTTGGGAGGCTGAGGTGGGAGGACGGCTTGGGCCCAGGAGTTTAAGACCAGCCTGGGCAACGTAGGGAGACCCCTTCTCTATTGAAAATCAATACATAAAGAGTTTAAAATACTGAATGGAGGAATAATTATAATGTCATGTCTGCTGATTCTACTCTCTTGCTCACTCTTTTCCATACTGACTCCCTGAATGCTGGTTCTGCTACTTCCTCCAGTAAAAAGCAAGTTATTTTTCCTTTCCTATGGGTCATTTGGAAGTATTCAGGTGCCGGGAAGAAGAGGCAACAAGAAGAAGGAGGGAATCTTCGGATCGTTCCTCTCAATGTAGAACACAAGTTGAGAGACACTCCATCAGCTGCCCCGCTCTCTGAAGGAGTTTAGGGTGGACAGCAAGCCCCACATTGTGTGGAGAGCCGCGAAGGCATGTCCGGGGGATGCGTGGGTCTGGGGCTACACGCAGGACTGGGTGTGGGAGCCCTCAGCACATCACGTCCCTGAGCTCACAGGACCATTGCCCCAGAAGACAGGAAAGTATTGAGTTGTACATATTTGTTGGGAGGATGACAGAAGAGACCCAGAGAGGAGTGCCTTTCTCCTTCCTCAAGCTCCCTCCTGACCCTCAGGGGAGAAATGAGAGAGAACCCTGGAGGCTCAAAGGGATGCTCTAGTATCTTCTTCATCTCTGGAGGATTAATCCCCATGGAAACTGGATACCTGGGCTCTGTCCACCTGGATTAGTGCATCTCTAAAGGAGTAAAGTCTCAATGATGCATCTCAAGTCATCCCCCATGGGCCCCAGCCTAATCCATTGAATCTGGAAGATTTCTCATTTTTGGGAAGGTCTGTTTTGAGAACCAGCAGGGTGGGAGGAGCCAGAAGGAGGCCTTATTAACTTGTTTCTCTTCCTCTCCTCGCTGCCTCCACTGGTGCCCAACAATGCCCACCGGATCTTCTGCTCCTGGCATCTCAACAGTAATGAAACGTAAGTCTTGTTTCACATTTGACCCCTTCTGTTTTGCTCCTGTTCACATCTCTGCCAAGGGAGGTCCACTCTTAGCCAAGCCCGGCAACCACCACTTCACTTTCTGTCTCTGTGAATCTGAGGATTCCAGGGACCTTACAGAGGTGGAATCATACACTGTGTGGTCTCTTGTGTCTGGCTCCGTTCACTCAGCATAGCACCCTCAAGGTTCATCCAGACTGTGGCCTGTGTCAGTGCTGCGTTCCTCTTCATGGCTGAGTCATGCTCCACTATACGGACAGATCGCACTTTTAATCCAATCTTGTGTCTGGCTCCGTTCACTCAGCGTAGCACCCTCAAGGTTCACCCAGACTGTGGCCTGTGTCAGTGCTGCGTTCCTCTTCACGGCTGAGTCATGCTCCACTATACAGACAGATCGCACTTTTAATCCCATCATCCACTGATAGACTTTTGGGTTGATTCTGCCTTTTGGCTGAGGACACACTCTTCTCTTTTGGCCCACATTCAAAGCCATCTAAAACCCAGTTCTGAGACAGCATCCTGTCCACGCCTCCAAACCCCATTTCCATGCCACTGGAGCCTCAGTGAAACCCGAGACATCCTCATACGAGAAAACAAATTGAAGAAGGGTATCCTGCAGCTGAAGAGCACATGCCAGGCACCAGGCACCAGGCACAGCTGTAAGTGCTTGACTTGTGATGGTCCCCAGGCCATCATCCTTGTTTTACAACCAAAGACATGGTGGTGAGAGAAGGCGAGTAGCTGGCTCAGGCTCACACAGCCAGTAAGGTGCAGAGAGTAACTTAAGTCCAATCTGATCCCCAAATGGTGCCATTAAACAGTGCAAACTAGAACATGTTTATTTTATTATTATTATTATTTGTTTGAGACGGAGTTTCGCTCTTGTTACCCAGGCTGGAGTGCAATGGCGCGATCTCAGCTCACCGCAACCTCCGCCTCCTGGGTTCAGGCAATTCTCCTGCCTCAGCCTCCTGAGTAGCTGGGACTACAGGCACGCACCACCATGCCCAGCTAATTTTTTGTATTTTGAGTAGAGACGGGGTTTCACCATGGTGACCAGGATGGTCTCGATCTCTTGACCTCGTGATCCACCCGCCTCGGCCTCCCAAAGTGCTGGGATTACAGGCGTGAGCCACCGCGCCCGGCTAGAACATGTTTAAAGCAGCTCCGACTAACGAGGTCCCTGCCGCATCCCTACACTGAAGTATTATTATTAGTTTATGTTGTGTGTGTTGTAAAAACTATAACATTAAGCTAAGAAAGGGAAGCAGAATCGGCAGAGTGTGCGCTGTGGGTGCGGGTCCTGACGGCACCACTTTCTGGTTCTGTGGGCTTCGGACCCTCGCATCCTGAAAGGCGCAGCCCCCTGGTCTATACAACAGACCCTCACCTCCTGAAAGGCGCAGCCCCCTGGTCTATACGACAGACCCTCACCTCCTGAAAGGCGCAGCCCCCTGGTCTATACGACAGACCCTCACCTCCTGAAAGGCGCAGCCCCCTGGTCTATACAACAGACCCTCACCTCCTGAAAGGCGCAGCCCCCCGGTCTATACGACAGGCCCTCACCTCCTGAAAGGCGCAGCCCCCCGGTCTATACAACACATGTAGTTCCAACCCCACACCGTTGTGAGGAGTAAACAGGATCCTGCACTGAGCAGGATGATTCTCACCTGGGGAGATGCGGCCCCTCAGGGGACGCCTGGCAACGCCTAGAGAGATTTTTGGTTGTGAGGACTCGGGGAGGTGGTGGGGAGGCTAATGGTACCTAATGGGGGGAGTCTCCAGATGTTCCTAAACACCCTACGATGCACAGGACACTCCGCCCCCCACAACCAAAAAAACTATCCAGCCCCAAATGTCACTCGTCTGGAGGTCGAGAACCCCCTCTGAATAAAGTGTCTGCATGGGACAAGAGTTCAGCCCAGGCTCTTATCAAACTGCCTCATTTGCGTTTGTTCGGAAGGCCCCACGTCTGCGGGAGGCACCTCTGCCCTGCTCCTTCCGCTCCTTTTCTTGGGCCCTTCTCCTTCCTGCGTCCTGGGCTGCACCCACGGCACCTCGCAAACGAAAAGCGGACCCAGCCCTGCTCCAGTAACAAGCGCAACCCAAACCCAACAAGAAAATCCCAAACACCTGCCTGAGGGCCCACCAGGTGCCAAGCTCTGTGCCCGGCAATGCATGGGGGGCTCTTCCTCCCTGACCCGCACATTCACCCAGGATGCATGTGGACGCCCTGTGCCCGGCGATGCAAAGGGGCTCTTTCTCCCTGACCCGCACATTCACCCAGGATGCATGTGGTTCAGCGGAGACAGCCTGAGTTTTGGGGCAAACACACCTGGCTGGGAATTCTACTCCCATCATCTATCATTCGGTATAACTTACTCAAACTTCCTTAGAGTCTGTTTTCCTACTTGATTAATGGAGATATTTTTTCTTTGAGGATTCAATGATATAAGGCAAGGATGAATTAGCAACTTTTTTTCTTTACTGTAAAGTACCAAATAGTAAATATCTTAGGTTTTCAGGGCCAGGTGGTCTCTGCAGCCACTCGCTACTCAATGCTGCCTTTGTGGCCTGAAAGCAGCCACAGACAACACTTAGAGAATGGGCATGGCTGTGTTCCAATAAAACTTTATCTACAAAAGTAGTGGCCAACACACTGTGAATGGGCATGGCTGTGTTCCAATAAAACTTTATCTACAAAAGTAGTGGCCAACACACTGTGAATGGGCATGGCTCTGTTCCAATAAAACTTTATTTATAACAGTAGTAGCCAACACACTGTGAATGGGCATGGCTCTGTTCCAATAAAACTTTATCTACAAAAGCAGGTGTCAGGATGTCCACCCACCGATGAATGGAATGTGTCTATTCATACAATGGAACGTTATTCCGCTACAAACAAAGTGCTGACACAGGAGACAACATACATGAGCCTTGAAAACACAGTGCTCAGTGAAAGAAGCCAGACACAAAAGCACAGAGGATATGACTCAAGCCCTATGGATGTGTACAGGAAGCAAGTCCATAGGTAGAAACAGCAGGTTCGTGGTTGCCCAGGACCACGGGAGAGGAGGGTGAGCCCAGAGAAACAGGGAGTGACTGTACAGGGGCACCGGGTTTGGGGGGCAATGGCCAACGGGTACACAATTTCTTTTTCGAGTGATGAAAATGTTCTAAAATTGATTGTGGTGATGGATGCACAACTTTGTAAATGTACTGAAAAATACTATCTCGTACACTTAACGGGTGACTCATAAGTTAAGTGAATTATATTAATACGCCAAGCAAGTTGTTACTAAGAAAACAAGTTTAGAAAACAACAGCTGGAGGGGTGGAGTGTGCCACCCCTTGGATGACATATGTAGGCACCTACATTAGAGGGACACGAAATATACAGAAAAAAGGCTGGGTGCAGTGGCTCTCGCCTGTAATCCCAGCACTTTGGGAGGCTAAGGCAGGTGGATCGTCTGAGCTCAGGGGTTTGAGACCTGCCTGGCCAATATGGCAAAACCCCATCTCTACAAAACTACAATTACCTGGACGTGGTGGTGGGCACCCGTAACCTCAGCTACTCGGAAGGCTGAGGTGGGAAGTTCACTTGAACCTGAGAGGCAGAGGTTGCTGTGAGCCAAGATCGCACCATTGTACTCCAGCCTGGGCAGCAGAATGAGACTCCGTGAGCCAAGACTGCACCACTGCACTCCAGCCTGGGCAACAGAGCGAGACTCCGTCTCCAAACAGAGAAGATGGGAACGGCGTGGCAGCGTCCCTCCCCGCCTGAGTCCTGCAAAGCACTGCCATCCCCTCTGACCCACCACGCAGCCTTCGACTGTCTGCCTTGTTCACTGCTGCACGTCCTGACCACCCACCACGACCCACCCGGGGCTCACCTCTCCGTCTTCTGATGTTGTGGTTCTTCCCTACATACGGCTGCCTCCTTCATGGCTCCTTGGAACGCCACACTCTGGGCCCTGTCTGCTCCCCTGACCTACGTCTTGCTTCCTGCACCCCATTTCCTTCCGGATGGAGCACACGAGAGATCCTAGGTAAAACCTCACTCTGTGCACGTCCCCGGACTTTGCGGGAAGCTGGTTTGGGAAGAATGTTTTATAACACCTTGTATTAGGTATGAGCACTAGGCGGGGCCGTGTGGGGTGATGGAAAGCTGAAAGGCGGATCTGACGTGCTCACACCCTCACACCAGCTGACAGTCTAATGGAGGTGGGAGACGGACAAGTCCCACGCAGTTACACTACAGCCAGGAGGAGGTGGCAGTGGGGACAGTGTGAAAGGGGACAATGAGGGAATCCGGCAGGGCTTCTCGGAGGAGGAGTGCTTGGGGCGAGCTTGCTGGGCCTGCTGGTCTGCAAGTATTGCTCATGCTGCTCCCTCTGATTTGCACTGTATGCCCCTGTCTTCCTTATTACGTTTGCTGAGCCTCCAAGTACTGCTTGGTAAGTCTGCTGACTGCTGTTCTGCGTTCACTCCCGTGCACAGAAACAGACAGGTACTGGCTTTTTACTACGGTGGAGGAGGCTTAGATAGCATCAGACCTTCCACTTTTTATCCACATCTGCATCACACACGTTTAGCATGTTTTATTCGTCCAACAAATATGAATTGATGTTAGCTATCCCACACAAAATCTTATTCTAGGTGTTGGAGATACCGCAGAGAACAAAACAGGTACAAGTCTGGGACCAAGTGGAACTTGTATTCCAATCAGAGGAGAAAACATAAAGAAGTAGGTTGGCCGGGCGCAGTGGCTCAAGCCTGTGATCCAGCACTTTGGGAGGCCGAGGCGGGTGGATCACGAGGTCAAGAGATCGAGACCATCCTGGTCAACATGGTGAAACCCCGTCTCTACTAAAAATACAAAAAATTAGCTGGGCATGGTGGCGCGTGCCTGGAATCTCAGCTACTCGGGAGGCTGAGGCAGAATTGCCTGAACCCAGGAGGCGGAGGTTGCGGTGAGCCGAGACCGCGCCATTGTACTCCAGCCCGGGTAACAAGAGCAAAACTTTGTCTCAAAAAAAAAAAAAGTAGGTTCCAGGTCTGTCAGATGCTGTCAAGTCCTACGAAGACAACAGAGTAATGGACATGGAAACGCAGTGTGGGGGAAGTTAAATTTTTTGGCTGGGCGCAGTGGCTCATGCCTGTAATCCCAGCACTTTGGGAGGCCCAGGCAGGTGGATCACTTGAGGTCAGGAGTTCGAGACCAGCCTGGCCAAAATGGTGAAACTCTGTCTCTACTAAAAATACAAAAAATTAGCCAGGCATGGTGGCGTGCACCTGTAATTCCAGGTACTCAGGAGATTGAGGCAGGAGAATTGCTCGAACCTGGGAGGTGGAGATTGCAGTGACAGATATCACGTCATTGTACTCCAGCCTGGGCAACAAGAGCGAAACTCGGTCTCGAAAAAAAAAAGTTTTTAAAGGGCAGTCAGGGGAACATGACATTTGAGCAAAGGCTTGAAGAAGGGCAGGTGAGGCAGACGTAGCTGGGGGAAGGGCACTCCAGGAAGATAGAACAGCATGTGCACAGGTGTGGGTAACCCCCAACAGGGGCACCGAGGAAGGAGAGCTGTGCAAACCCCAGGCACAATTAGAGCCTGAAGACTATCTTGTTTATAGTGTTATTACTCAGTTATTTCCTTTATATAATCCTTTATCTATAATCTTATATTAGTTTATAGAATTAGTGCCTGAAGTATAACTTACTGCTTACATCTATCTAGCTTATATAATCATGCTTAGTACTTACATCTAGCATACTTAGTTCCA
>JAPYYA010001614.1:0-14957 GCA_028533165.1 Leontopithecus rosalia | reverse complement strand
GCATGGGGAGAAATGCCAAATATGGGTGAAGGGGCAGAAGGCAGCAAAACACACTGCCACGTGTGTACCTATGCAACTATCTTGCATGTTCTGCACATGTACCCCAAAACCTAAAATGCAATAAAAATTTTAAAAAAAGTCTTATCACTTTGATTTCTTCAAAGTGGTCTATCATCAGTGTGTGTTTTAGAAAGAAATAATTATTAAGTGCCAGGTATCATCATTCTTTATGTAAATTAACCCATTGAATCCTCACAAAGATTTTATAAGCATACTATTATTATCATCAACATCCTAATTTTTTAGATAGGAAACCGAGGCACAGAGAGATTAAATGCAGACAGCTGAGCCCACTCTTGAACTTAGGCAGCCTGACTCCAGGGCCTTGCACTTAACTGGTGTCCTATGCGGCACTAAAACACAGAATCATCTCTTATTTCTTAACCTTTGCTAACAACAACATTTATACAGTGTCCAGTATAGAAAACTTAGAGTTCTAAAGGATAATTTTGTTGGTAGAAATGTTATTTTATTTCATTGAAAATGAGTATATCTCTGACAATGTTTGTTTTTGAAGCAATTAGTGAAAACAATATTCCAGGAAAGCTAGTGATTTATTTTTTGCTAAGAATTCTCCAGAGTGATAATACTGGGATCTTGAGTCCTAAACTCATGCATATGTAACTAATTAGGAGAAAAAGAGAAAAAGAAAAAGAAGGAAAGGAGACAAGAAGATGAGGCCTTGAAAACACAGAGTAGAAAAACAACATATGTCAAATTTATTTTAACACAACTCACTTAAATTCAGTGCATATTGTCAACAGTGTTTACCAAGATATTTGAATTTTCTGAGAATTTTCTTTCTTTCTATTAGTACATTGTTTAAAAAATATTTTCAGGTATTTGTACATTTAGGTATCATCTTTAGGGCAGTAATAGCTACCAATGTACTTAAAAATAAATAATTTGTATAGCCAATATGTTGAATAAAAAATATCTTTTTGGAAAAAAAATTCTATTTATGCTTAATTCCTATTTATTAATAAAGTCACATGTAAGTATAAATCAATTGAAAAAATATAGAGAGCTATAGTAAAGTGATTACATGAACAACAATAACAACAATTTACAGTTGCGATGGTTGGGTGTTTTATCTCTGCAGGAAAACCTACACACCTTCTCTTTTCTTTTTTCTTTTTCTTTTTTTTTTTCCAGACGGAGTTTCGCTCTTGCTACCCAGGCTGGAGTGCAATGGCGCGATCTTGGCTCACCGCAACCTCCGCTTCCTGGGTTCAGGCAATTCTCCTGCCTCAGCCTCCTGAGTAGCTGGGATTACAGGCACGCGTCACCGTGCCCAGCTAATTATTTTTTGTATTTTTAGTAGAGACGGGGTTTCACCATGTTGACCAGGATGGTCTCGATTTCTTGACCTCGTGATCCACCTGCCTCGGCCTCCCAAAGTGCTGGGATTACAGGCTTGGGTCACCGCGCCCGCCGGAAAACCTACACACCTTCAAACATTTAGGGCACCTTTTGAGGAATGAGGAAGAAGTTAGGGAACACCTAATGGTAATTATATTAAATTGCCAACACAGAGTTGGGTGTGATACTAAAAAAAATTCTAATACTAGGTGGCAAGTTTAGATGAAGAAAAGGGAGCTTGCTTAAAAAGAACTAGACAGACATTTTGAAAACATGAGAAGTTTGACAGTAAAAAGTCCCAGTGTGTAATTGCTGTTTACATATTCCCTCCCTGCCTTCCTTCCCTCATTCCTACCCTCTTTACTTCCCTCCTTCCTTCCTCCTTCCCTCCCTCCTTCCTGCCTTCCTTCTTCCCTCCTTCTTTCTCTTTCTCCTTCTCTCCCCCTTCCTGCCTCCCTCTATTTTTTCTTTCACTTTTAAACAGCTTTATTGGGATATTACTGACATATAAATGTTTTATATATATATTTATTTAAAGTATATGACTTTGTGTTCTGATATAATGTACATGGGGGGAGAGGGAAGTGGGGAGATGTTGGTCAAAGGGTACAAATGTTAAATTATGCAAGATGAATAAGTTCTGGAGATCTTGAACATGTTGACAATAGTTAAAAATTGTCACCGTGTTCAAGATCTTCAGAACTTATTAAAAATTGGTAACTATTCAGCATGGTTACAATAGTTAAAATACCATATTGTTTGCTTGAAATTTACTAAGATGTTAAATCTTAAGTAAAATCTTCCTACCACACACACATGAGAGATGATAGACATGTTGACTAGCTGGAATAGAATGATTCATTCTTTCTTTCTTTTAGTGCATATTCATTGAGTGTCTACTCCAGGCATTTCTGTAGGCAATAAAGTGCAATAGTGATCAAGGCAGATCATGTTCCTGCCCTCCTGAGGCTTACATTCTAATATAACACATCTCTAATACTGTTTCCATTTCCTTCATTTTTGCTGGCATCCCTCATTAATAAACCTGGGCTATTGTAAATAGACTTTTGACTGGTTCCCTGGGCTTCTGTTTTCTCCCTCTACTCTGTTTAGCCACATATTTCTAATATGTTGCTTAGCTAATTTCTTTATATAGTAAGAGCCATAATACTATCAACCTCATATGATTATCATGACATTTAAAAGAAACAAGTAGACAGCACAGTAGGTTCTCATTGAATATTGGCCCATGTTGTTATTCCTAAATTTGCATTGGCTTCTTCCTCTCCATTAGGGAATTATTAGGCCCCTCATCCATCACTGGAGCTCTCCAAAGTTTTGGTTAGGGTGTGGCATATGACATGTTAGTGCAGTTCTGTTTGGTTTAGAGTTTATAACATAGTTGGGTTCACATATAAAAATAAAAAGGGATCATCTTTCATGGGTAATAAGCAGAGAGTATTTTTCTAGAGTAAAAATACTTTGCAGTATTTCAGATTCTGCCTTATCAACCTACTCCCAGCCTGTCCAGATATGGGATATTATTATTACAACTAAGTTATGATGATAACCTCTACATGTCCATGGCCATTACCATTTTTCTAGATCCCTGACCTTAAACCTGTTCTTACCTACTCCTCCCTCACCCTTGCTCTTACAGACTCCCTCCTTAGGGCTGTGTTACCATATTGATAAATGACACCGCTAGGCCTTCACTGGCAGAGACCTTGGAGTCATACCTGTTTTTTCCCCTCTCTATTACTCCATACTGAGTTCCTAAATAAAGCTTTGAGACTCTAATTGCAACCCAGTCCAACCCTGTCTCCTCTGCCCTGGTCCAAAGTATGTTCTTTGCTCTGAGTTACCACGAGAGCCTCTTACTTTGCCATCCTGCTTCCACTTTTGCCCCTAAAATCTACTCTTATACAGCAGCCTCAGTGATTCTTCTGAAACATTAAGTCACTTTAAAATACAAGTCCCCTATTCCCCAAGTGACCTCTCATTACCCTTCAAATTGATACAAATACCTTTACAGAGGCAGTTTCTGACTGGACTCTCTCCTTTTTTTTTTTTTTGCGATGGAGTTTTTCTCTTGTTGCCCAGGTTGGAGTGCAATGACACACTCTTGGCTCACCACAACCTCTGCCTTCCGGGTTCAAGTGATTCTCCTACCTCTTGGGTAGCTGGGATTACAGGTATGTGCCACCACGCCTTGCTAATTTTGTATTTTTAGTAGAGATGAAGTTTCTCCATGTTGGTCAGGCTGGTCTGGAACTCCTTACCTCGGGTGATCCACCCACCTCTGCCTCCCAAAGTGCTGGGATTACAGGTGTGAACCACCACCCCAGCCCTGGACTCCTTTTCTATCCCTCTCATCTCTTGCTCACAGCCTTCCAGCCACACTGGCCTTCTTTTTGTTCCCCTGATTCACTGTGCATGCACTCTGCTAGAAGCCTTAACTCCCTAAGCTTTAGTTTTCTTTGTACAAGGGGCATATTTGTATAATGAAAAGTTTCTTTTTATAGAATACTTGGGAAGATTACACTGGATAAGGCCTGTAAAGTTCTAGGCACTGAACCTAGCATATAGTACTTTCTCAGTAAATGGGTTTATGCTTGTTTCTCTTCTAATGTTAATCTCATGTTTTCAATGGTCTAATTGACTTACATATCCCATTAGCAAATCAAATTTAATATTTCCACTCTGAACTCACAAACATCTTCCCATGAATCAGTTAATTTTCTTGGCATTCTTATTCTTATAAGGACATCACCATTTCTCTAGATCCCTGATCTCAAACCTATTCTTATCTCCCTCACCCTTGCTCATATCCCACCTCTAACCAGTCATCAAGTTCTATTGATTCTGTTTCTGAAAATTTCCATCTATTGTTCTCTTTCCTTCCTCAATACTGTCACACTATACCTTTGTAGTAGATTCCTAATTGGTCATCCTGTTTCTGATCTATCCTTTCTAAACTATACTGTACTCCACTTTCAGATTCCTATAGCTCAGCTTAGCCCTGGTCAAGTCACTTCTATGCTCAGAAATCTTTGAAGTCTCCCCATTACCTACAGAAGAAAGGCTCTGCTACTTGGTCTGCTATTTAAAGCCTCTGTATCAGTCAGAGTTCTCCAGAGAAACAGAATCAATAGGATATATGTGTATACTGTGTGTATGTATATTGTGTGATGTGTGTGTATATATATAAATACATATATATATAGAGAAAGTATATATATGCATATGTAAAAACTGGCTATCTACATCCATGAGCTCTGCATTGCAGATTCCACCAACCACAAATTAAAAATATGTGGGGAAGAAAAGCAATAAAAACTAAGAATACAACAATAAAAAGTAATACAAATAAAACAGAGTATCACAACTATATATATAGCATTTATATTGTATTGGATATTATAAGTAATTTAGAGATCATTTAAAATATATTGGAGAATGTGCTTAGGTGATACATAAATACTATGTCATTTTATATAAATGTTATGGCAGATGCCTGGATTGGGTGGGTCCAAACATTAAAAATGTTACAATACATAAAATAAAAAAGTAAAATTTCTTATTTACTACTATTTATTAGTGGTTACTTCATTTTCATTAAAAAAGTACAAAAAAAAAAGAATTGCAGAAAATAGGTATTGCTTATCTCAGATAACAAAACCAGTATGTCCTGAAGGGGAATATACAATAACAAGGCAAATTCCCACAGTCTATCCAAAGTCATAAATAATCATATTTCCTGTTTTAAAAAACAGTGTATATCTGCAAGTTCTAAAGTGAATGTTACCTATTCCAAGTTACAAAACACACATTTAGTTTATTTTAAGCAAAGGCAGGATGACAGATTCTATAGATACGAAGTTTTAGCAAGACTGCAGCATTCTAACACTCCTTTTTGCATATGAGGGATTTTTGGGCAATAAAGAGCACCATGACACAGGAACATGTTAGGGGATTCATCTGTAAAGTGACCGCAGTCTTGCATGTGCTAAATTCTTACTTAAGGTATTTGAAATTTCTCAGAGCTGGTGGAAGGATTTTCTTTCTTTCTCTAATTTCTTTCCTTTTTTTTCCCAGTAAGAATGTTCTTCCTACATTCATAGTTAATGCTACATCTTCTACTTTTATAGAAGGCAGATAAAAATATTCATTTGAAGAATGAATCAGAATAATTACCAAACTGTGGTCAAAGACATTTAAAAAAATTATATTCCATAGGCATATTGGAAGGATTCATATTATTTTTGTATTTCTTTATTGTTAATTATTATTGATACATAGTAGTGGTACATATTTATGGTGTACATGTGATGTTTTATACAGGCATACAGTATGTAATGATCAAATTAAGATAATTGGGGTATCATCACTTCGAGCACTTATCTTTTGTGTTACAAACATTCCCTTTCTACTCCTTTAGTTATTCTAAAATATTCAGTAAATTTCTATTAACTGTATGCACTCTGTTCTGCTACTGAATACTAGATCTTAAATAAGATTTAGTATTTAATGGTTGTATTTCTTAAGAGGTAATATACATATACTAGTAAGCCCAGGGCCTAGCTGCATGGATACTTACTAAATGTTAGCTATTGTAATCTTAAAAAATTATAATTTTTAAAGATTTATTGCCAAACAAATATTTGAGTGTTCCAAGAAGTTTGTTTTTAATAAAACAAAAAACAAGAATTATATGCTCACACGTATTAACCTATTTCATATAACTGATAGAAACTCAAAACTTAATTTAGTGCCTAACTTCAATTATTATCTTATTTTGGATACTTAACACGTCTATTTCTAGTTATTTTATAATTATAAAAAATTAGCTGTATTATTTCACATAGGTTTTAACATTCTGATCTCCTCTAATTGGTTTTTGGAAGGAGGTGAACATAATTAAAACACAATGAAGCAGGATAGTTTCCTGACCCCTTCATACGCAGGAACTGGAGTGCAGGGGCATTAGAACTAGCCAACAGCTTTGGACCTGCTGTGCCTCAACCCTTGCAGGAAGGGGAGCATGCAGGTGAGTGGGTACGGGAGCTGGAACAAGTACTTTTGGGTGCCGCCAGCAGGAGCAAAACTGTGCAGGCCCCATGGCCAGACTCCTCTTTGAAGCTATGGTTTCAAGCCATTCATCTGGTGTCAAGCCACTTCTCTCTGATGTGCAATTGTAGTCTCCCACATTCAGCAGTTTCTCCTCTCTCTGCCTGTTGAGGCTGGGGTTTTTATGGGTGGCACAAGATAGAGGGCAGGGCAGGCCACGGGTGGTTTTGGAAAATGCAACATTTGAGTAGGAAAATAGAGATGTAAGTTCTCACTATAGGCTCCAGTTTCAGACTTGAGGGTGGGGCCCTCCCTGGGGACCTGGCCTCTTCTGCCCAGCATTTTCCTGGCTCCTGTCCCTATCAACAACATTGACAGGAAATAATGCCACAAGGCCTCCAACTACTGACACTTTTCATAGATATTAGGATACTTCAAACAAAATGTAGAATACTTATGTCTTGAAAATAAAATTGATCCAGATGCCAACAACATGCATTTTTTTTTAATTCTAGAGTTTAATGTTTATAATATTTAAAATATCACCCGAAAAATAGTCTGGATAATGTTTATGCCCCATTAAAAGATGAAACAAAATATTTTACAAAATTAACATTGCCATTTTCTAAAGAGAATTCTGAGAGAAGCAAAAGTTTTGCTGTGACTTAAATATTAATTTATGCCATGTTGTAACACTTGAAAGCGGTGCGCTATATATATGGGTGTGTTATAGAGAATCCCAAACATGCGTACCTGATTCTGCTGCCACTACTCCTGCTGGGTGATCTTTGCAGAGTTATTTAGCCCCTCTGAACCTCTATTGCTATCTGTAAAATCTTAGAAAATAATTTTTACCATTCATTATTGTAAGGTTTTATAATAATTTATGCAGCCAGCCTAAGACAGAGTCTGGTACCAATATTCTATAATTGGTAGCTGTTAAAAATAATAACAAGACCGATGATACATACCTGTGCTAGCCTAGAATTGTGCAGAACACGAGCCCTCCAAGGACTTTCAATCACTGAATGGGGCAAGCAGAGTAATATCTGCAGCAAAGCAGACTGGTTCTTCCTTCTAAGGCGAGACTAGCTTGACTAGCTTTGTCTCTGTTTGATGATGTTGGAAGTGAAAATGGTAAGAATTGTTAACTATTGGTTTTTGCTTATTTCAAACATCTAAAGTAACTTAACACTGAGAAAATAACTTGTTATTGACAAAAAGTTACATTTTACTTCTTTTTTGTGAGAAAGAGAGAAAAATAATCACATATAACAATCATGACTAAACATGTTTTTCAGGCTATGGGTTGTTTCCTGTAACACCCTGGAATAATTATTTACTTTTATCCCTAATCTGTCCTTGGTTAATTGCACACAATTTCTGTTGATCATCTTACAGGTGTGCTAAGGTTCTAAAAACCTGAAGTTTGCACATAACATAACACATAAATTGAATCTGAAGATTGTGCCCACTGGAGATTAGATACTGACCCAGATGGTGACTATAGCATGACTTCATACAGAACTGTCATCATCTATAGTTTCTCATGCAATAATTGCAGTTGTTTTGCTGAAAAAGAAACTGACAGTGTGAGTCTCAATGTTTTAAGGTTGTATACTTCTATTAATAAAACAATTTGATTTTGGTACTCAACATATTACAACTTCTTTGATTTGTAAGAATAAACTCAGCAGAGAAAGTTGAGCTAAATGTGTATCAGTTTTGGCCCCTTAACTTTATTTCTAAGAAAATATAAACACAAATAAACAGAAACCCTTACCTGTTAATTTTAGTCTTCCTCTATGAAAACAAAAACAAACAAAAGCTACTATAAATACTATCTAGGAAGGCAGGGAGTTGTTTTATCATAGTGTGGCTATAAAGTCTAGAAACACGCCTTATTTGATTTTATCAAGACATGAAATGCGGGCTGGGCACAGTGGCTCAAGCCTGTAATCCCAGCACTTTGGGAGGCCAAGTCAAGTGGATTAGTTGAGTCCAGGAGTTCAAGACCAACCTGGGGAACATAGTGAAACCTCATTTCTCCAAAAAATACATAAATAAGCCAGGTGTGGTAGTGTGCACCTGTAGTACCAGTTACTTGAGAGGCTGAGTCAGGAGGATTGCCCGTGCCCGGGAGGTGGAGATTGCAGTGAGCCATGATTGTGCCACTGCATGCCAACCTGGACAATAGAATAAGATTATGTCTTTAAAAAAACCCCACAAAAACCAAAACCCCACAAACAAACAAAAAAACCCAGGACACCAAGTGTTGATTGCGCTTGACAGGCTGGGGGAGGTTCCCTGGAGTAGGACCTGTAGGGTGGTGCATGACACCCCATCACACTATCCTGCAGCTGGCAGGATGACGTTAAACAAAACTTACTGAACGATGTGGCTGTGTGGAGTGAGATGCCTACTTCCCAGATATAAAGACCTTCACTATGTCTTCCATAGTAGGCTAAAGGCATAGGTTTCCTTAGTGAATACCAAAGACACAAATCATCTGAGGCAACGCATTGCAGATATATGTACAGGGATTGATGGAAACACTGCATTAATGCGTTACCTTCATTTTCATTCTGCCCAGCATAGTGAAATATGTGTTGCTAATGAGAAACAATTCATTGAACTTTCATGTAATGTCATAGAACACCTATGTATTTTAATGTAACATCACTGATCTGTTTATTGTGTCTATTTGTCTGTGTTTCCAAAATTATGGTCATCCTATAGGTCTCTCATCTCTGAGCAGCATACTGACTAGGGTGTTGAACCATCCTTGTTTGCTTGGAACGGAGGAATTTCTAAGAATGCTGGACTTTTAGTTTTAAAACTAGGAAAGTACTGGGAAAAGTAGGACAAGTTGATCACTCTGATGATGACATACCAAGATGTGAAAAACTTGACCAATATGTGCCACCTCGAATACTAGCATAGTAAGTGTAGAATCCATCTAACATTAATTTCTAGACACAAAGACAGGTAGCCATGTTCTTACTATAAGACTTGTAGTTGCTTTGCATCTCAGGAGTATTTCATCACTATCTTTTGAATGGCATTTGTAACATACAAGAGTGAAAGATAATAACCAACTAAGAATTCATGGACCAACTAAGCTACCCACATCAAGTCTCTGCATGGAGCCAGAGAGGTACAATGTAGAAACAAAAGTATAGTTAACTAATCCTGTAAGCATTTGGAAACTTCTTCCTCAGAAGTGAATGGATCTTTTCAGGAAGTATTAAACTGAATGGGCTGAAAAAAAAATAGGTGCAATCTACTGCAAGGAATCCTCCCAGTTTTGTAACTGCCTTCCACCTCTCATGCAGTCGTCTTAATAAGCAGTCTCCCCACCCTCACTACATACACACAAAATAGAAGCAGAGAGAAAGAGCTCTGGGGCCAGCAAAGATTGGGAAGGAATCCTACCTCCATTCCTTCTTGACTGTGTGACTTTGATCAAGTCACATAACATCTCTGAGCTTCTATGGCCTCATCTCCGAAATGAGGGATCCCTGGTCTATGCCAGCTTCCTTTGTCATCTATTCTTAGGAACTACAGTCTTTTCCATCAGAGCACAGAGCTCAGTGGTGATTATTTGCTGTCAACTCCCTGTAAGCCCTTTGAGAGCAGAAGTCATGTCTTTTTTTAAGTTAGATTGTGTTCTTATAGGGGCACTCAATCACTTTTTGTTGAACAGAGAAATTTGCTGATTTTTTTTGAAGATTATATGAGATAAGTTCCTAGAACCTTCTTTCCTTCCTGTCTCCCAAAGTCCACTCAATGCCTAAATGTTCCAGTTTTGCTTTTATATTTGTAGAACAAGGTTTAGTTAGAAGACATTTTGTAAATATATAAAGAATCTAAAAATCGATCAGATGCCATATCTGCATGCTCATCAAATCTGCATATTTGGCTGGAATGACAATATCCATCCAGTTATTTGAAAGTATTGTACATGCATACTTAGGATCTGGTCAAGGAATTGTGACCAGGAAGAGCAGGTGGTTTATTTTGTTATAACTAGTGATCTCTATTTATGTGGTGAGGCCGAGCTGATTATCAACAATTTCCGTGGATTACATAGACTTTTGCCAATTTTGAGCCCTGTTACTGCATCCTAGACAAGAATTCTGTCTGAGCAGGCAATGAGAAGTGAAGACTTGTGGGCAGTTTATTTCATTTTATCCAATCAACTCAATATTTCAGCTGTATGTGATTTTTTTTCCAAATTATGTAGTTGATTGCTTCAATTTTTAACTTCCTTATGCATGTCTAGACACATCATTAGAACTGACAAAGAAGATGAGAGAATTTAAGAGGCATGCCCATCTCCATAGCAAAGGGCCTTATGAGATGGATAAATTTAGGAAGTTATTCCTTTCTAAAAAAAAATTCATTTGAATGAAGCCATAAAATTATTTGTACAAGGAAAACTGCTCAGCTCACCAATAAGTTAATATGGGACAGATTTGACAAATGCAGCTGTATCTGCAGTTTTTATGGTGGGCTTAAGAAAAGTTCTAATACCCTTTCAAGGAGCCTTTTAATTTTACTTGTCATTTTAAAAAGTTATCTAGGTATCATAGTCCAAAAACTTTAACAGTTGCTCCATGATATGGTCCCTGAATGTCCACAGTGGGTGGTGCATGTCCAAAAACTTAAACAGTTGCTCCATGATATGGTCCCTAAATGTCCACAGTGGGTGGTGCATGCTCACCATTGTTCTCCAGAATGGTTTTGTTGTTGTCAGTTTCCTGCCTTACTACATCCTCTGCTCTTCTTGAGTATATCACTGTCAGCTATGCTTCCTTAAAGTTAAAGAAGGACAGAAATTAAAAACCAGAATTAATGCCCCCAAAATAATTGTTTTATGCATAAACCTAGTAGGGACGCAAAATCCAGGTTGTTGCCAAACACTTAAAAACATTTGTGGTTTACCACGAATGCTACTTTATTTTTAAAATTTTTTAAAATTTTATTCTTTCACTTGACAATTTATAATTGTCCTATTCATAGGGTACATAGTGATGTTTTGATATATATATATAATTTGCAGTGATCAGATCAGGGTAATTAGTATATCCACCATCTCAAACATTTATCATTTCTTTGTATCAGGAAAGTTCAATAGCCTCCTTCAAGCCATTTGAAATTATATATTATTGCTATCTATAGTCATCCTACAGTGGTTTAGAGCACTGGAACTTGATTCCTCTGTTTAGCTATAATTTTGTATTGTTTAATCAATCTCTCTACTATTCCATTCATGTGTTTTCATTGTAAGCAAGGGTGTGCATATTTGTTTGTTTTATTTTCTTTTTAAACTGTAAGATGAAACTGATGGAATTAAGGGCCCATATTGGTAGCACTCTCTATGTATCAATCATTGGCATATTCAGAGTTCAAATAGATATTCTTTGTAGAGATCAATTATAGGATATAAAATGTGAAATTACTCTAGTGACTTTTTAAAATAGAAAAACATACCAAGATCACTTCTCTTACCAATTGTACTAATTCATATTCATAGTTTAGCAAATAAAATCTCTAGAATAAAAATTTAGAAACACTGGTGTCTCCCAACTTCAGTGTCTTATAACTATATGATGGGGGTCAGGGAGTATGCTTGTACATGTTTTCCAGCAGAATTTATTCTCTCATTCAAAATGTTTACTGAGTACCTCCCATTTCCCAGGCACTAATGCCGTTCTGCCAGTTTTAGGAAATGGAACATGAACAAGACATTGTTTCAGCCACAGGGGAGCTTTGCATGGGTGAGACAAATGGATGGTTCCTTCTTCCATGGTGTGATGAATGTTTTGATAAAGACAAGGTCTTCTTAGAGGTAGATTCTGGATCGAAGTAATGGTCAATGGAGCTGATGAGTTAGTCAGTGATCTTTGAGATTAATCACGGGAATGGGCTAAGTGGGATCAAGAAGGCATACGATAATAGGAATGTAGGTTGGGAGGGCACAACCTTCCTAACCTGTAATTTTTAGAAGGGACTCTTCCCTGAGTTTTAGAGAGTATTGATAGCTATGATGGAGATGAGTTACTATGACATGCACTTTCTAAAAAAAATAAAAAACAAATTTCTGGATCTTCTTCCCAGTCTTTAGTGCTCCTTTTACTTACTCTGTCCTATACTTACACATGATGTTTCCTATATACAGGAATTCATTTGCATTTTATCACCTATTAAGTTTATATAAAAGCACAAAAATAAAATGATTTACAGAATCCCAACTATGTTGTATGTGCTCCTAGGAAAAAAATTGCCTTTTCTTCATTCTTTTTAAGCACATTGGCAACATTTTTGCACGAGATTTATTCATTAACTCAAAAGTGTATAAAGTCCTGTTGTCAAAAAGGTGAGTTCACAAATTTTGAATTTGTCAAATTTGGGTCACCTAAAGAAGTCAGGCAATTTTTCCTACTGTATAATCGCCTTATTAATGTTGTGAAAAATCTGAAGATATGTATATTTAAACAAATTTACAAATTTTGGAAGAGAGAGAAATTAGACAATCGGATTGATCAGGAAATTTGAAAAGATGGAAATCTAAAGATAATAACTTCTTTTATAAAAAGCAAAAGACATTGAATGACAAATGATTTCTTGTTCTCTGTCTTCTATGTGAAGAAGAAATAGATGAATTCTGTAGGAGGAGGAATGTAGGTACAAATTCTTGGAGAGCAATTTCCTTTAGAAGGTCTAATTATAGTGGAACTGGTGTGTGTGGAAATTCCTATAATTTCCTTTTAGAATTTTCAAACTATGTTGATATTCATCTGACTGTTGTTGTATTTGTGTTCTTATCTGAAAGGCTAGTTGGCTTCCTTCTTTGGGGCCTATTATTCCTTCATTTTATTTGTTTGATGTGTATAGTGACTTGGACCAGTTCATCAACTCCTCTAAGCTTCTGTTTTCTCTGAAGCAGAATGAGGATAATCATAGCTCCTACATTTCAGGTTGTTGTGAGGATTAAATGGGATAATACTTATAAGACTCTAATAGCAAAAGCCCTGGTGCATAGTAAGCAATTCTCAAATGTGAATTATTATTTTAATTATTATTATTAGAGGGACACTCTGACCCATCATCAGCGGGGCATGCATCTGAAATTTTTCCTACAGGAGTTTCCACTTGCCCTCATTTAGAATACTGACATACATTGTGAGCCTACTGGTTAGGTAAATGGACATGTTCTCTAGGCAAAGAAAGCCAATAGGCACTTCTTTTTTTTTCTTGCTTGTTTTTTATTTATTTTTGAGACAGGGTCTTGCTCTGTCGCCCATGCTGGAGTGCAGTGGTGCAGTCATGGCTTGCTGCAGCCTCAACCTTCCAGGCTCAAATGATATTCCCACCTCAGCTCCCTAATTTGTTTTAAAATTTTTTGTGCAGAGGAGGTCTCTCTCTGTTGTCCAGGCTGGTCTCAAGATCCTGGGCTCAAATGATCCTCCTACCTTGGCCTCCCAAAGTGCTGGGATCACAGGGGTGAGCCACCATGCTGGCCAGCACTTCTTAAAGGTAATTATGTGGGTTGGCGTAGCGGGGGAGGCTAACAAGTTGAACTAGGAAAACTCAGACAATGGACAGCCCCCATAATGTGGTCCTACTTAGTAATTTCACAAAAAGTAGAGTGAGAGCCCTTGATTTTTTAAAGTAATATAATATTTATGTAAAAAAATCAGTTAGGTCCCTGAATAGCAAAGATATCAGTATATTATTTAATTTTGTACATTCTCTGAAGGTAATTTCCCTCAAACATTTAAAACGCTTAGAAATATTTGGAAATAGAACAGAGGAGGAAGATGGCGCTCTAGAAGCAACTCACCACTGCAGCTCTCAGTCAAGACGCAGAGGGTAAGCAAACACCGCATTTTCAGACGGATCCTTATAGCCCACAGAGCGGGGGAAAAGCCCAGGTGTAAAAAGCACGCAGGACTCAAGCGCAGCGCTCTCCGCTGGCGGCCAGGCAGCTAGCGCCGCCGCAGCGGCCAGCGCACAAAACACACAGGTCTGGGCGCCCTGTTAAACTGGCAATTTGAGACTTGGGAGGGCAGATTGCTATGTTCATCTGACTGAACGGGTTTGGGATGTTGAACTAGACCAGGAGATTTCTGGGAGGTGAATTGTGAACCAGCGCAGCGGGTGGCTGCACGGGAAATCACACAGATCCCGGTGCCCTTTCGGCCAGCGACTGAGGCACCTGGGAGAGAGTCAACCCTACAACTTAAAAAGAAGAAAAAACAAAAAGGCTCGGAGGCAGGGAGCCAAGTGATCAGGCCCAACGGGTCCCACCCCCACAGGGACAAGCAATAAGTCGATTCGGAGTGCCGGGGGTTGAGAGTTCCACTGCGGGAAGAGTGGAACACATGACTGTGCAGCTCCGTGGGGGAGGTGCGTCTGCCATTGCCGAGAGCTTCGGCCCCTACTGAGGTACCCGCCCA
>JAPYYA010001613.1:0-14958 GCA_028533165.1 Leontopithecus rosalia | reverse complement strand
TATTGCCTGGGGTTGAATAGTGTCCTGCTTTGCTGGATTAGGAAAATTTTCCTGGATAATATCCTGAAGAGTATTTTCCAGCTTGGATTCATTCTCTCCGTCACATTCAGGTACACCTATCAAATGTAGATTAGGTCTTTTCACATAGTCCCATATTTCTTGGAGACTTTGCTCATTCCTTTTTATCCTTTTTTCTCTATTCTTATCTTCTCATTTTATTTCATTAAGTTGGTCTTCGACTTCTGATATCCTTTCTTCTGCTTGATCAATTCGGCTATTCAAACCTGTGCATATTTCACTAAGTTCTCGTGTTGTATTTTTCAACTCTGTTAGTTCATTTATATTCCTCATTTATATTCATCATTTTTCTTAACAGGTAATAATGCATTCCTTCTCCTCTCTGTTCCCTATCGCTCCTCCTTTCTTTCCTTCTTCCTTTATACATATGTACACTCACACACACACACACACACACACACAGTTGGTAAAGTTGCAATTAGTGAATTTTAATTTTTCAGAGTTAACCATGCAGTAAACCAATATTGTGGTCTCTAGTGTTTACTTAGCTGTTTGAAGGCATATTTCATCCTATTTTTTTTCTTTTATATTTGCCTTACCTTTCTTCCTCAGAAAATATCTGGAGATAGCACGATAGAAAGAATATTTGGATACCAGAAATTTAGATTTTCTGACTACCACCAATAAGCTAAATGTCTGATTTATATTTATATCTGATAAATATTTACACTTGTTATCAAGAAAAGGGAAATTTGATGAGTCTAATATGCAAAATATGTCTAGAAAATTGGTCAGTTGCTCCAATATGAGCAGCTATGAGTCCAAACATTTGAGTCGCAATGCAAAAATAAATAAAATTTTATTCACATAATTTATAACTTCTGAAAATTAGGGAGAACTTTTGGCTTCAAATAAGAATAAAATTTCTTTGTCTTTCTACTGATATGAAGAAACTATTCTTTCCATGAGTCATCATGGAGAGGGCACTATATAAATGTAATAAATCTCTTTTTATTTACATCCTGAAATTAACTACAGTAATGGTTTCTGTAATGATTAAGGGAATGGGGCCTTAAATTGGGTTCGAAATTTCCTACCACCATCTACAAGATGAATGGGCTTGAGAAAATTAATCTTTGTTGCTTTAGTTTCCTCATTGTTAAAATATTGAAAACAGTAGGGTATATCTTAAGTGTTTTTTTATGAAGAGTAAGTGAAGTCTTATGCATACTCTTATTAGAATAATGCTAGGCACATAGTCAACACAAAATATTAAGCTATCACTGTTACTAAAATACAATTTATTTGTTTGAAAAATAATTGTCAACAAATAGTGATAGCCTAATGTCAAATTGAATTTCTCTCACAGTAAGTTTTTGGGCAAGCCAAAAGTTTCTTAGTTCTTTAATGATCATACTTAGCCCAATGAGATATTTCTTAGCAGATGAATGAGTTCATGTATTCTTCAGAATTTACCCATTCAGATAATCATCTATAAATAGTTTCATTAAACATAGTTTGTGAGAAGTATTGATCAGTAGTGATTTTGTGGTTTTACTCTGACAAATACTTGGAGTACAGCCATTCTGAGTTGTTCAGTGTAAAACTCGTTTTTGATATTTAGAAGGAGTAAAAAAAAGATTTAAAAGTGAGAAGCTTGATAAAGACACATCTTAATAGAGACCCTCTTTTTCTGCATGGAGATGGCCTGAGGCTACCTTTGGGAAATATTAGTGTTATTATTAAAATATAAACTGAGGCTTGACTCAGTATCTAAATGAATGTACAATTGAAACAAAAATTTTAAATCAGAGTGCAGAGGTGCAATAATTTTACTTTGGAATGTCTTGAAATCAGGTGTAAACAAATGTTCACCTCAGCCATATAAAAGTTCAGTGAAATATATATAGAATGTTTAACCTTGAGCAATATTCCTTTCTTGTATGTGCTCCAAATGTATGCCAAAGAAACTGAATAGATTTAACATACTGCATACATTTATTGATTAGGGTCAATTTAAGATTTAGAGAATATATATCCAAAACAATGATTTTAGTTACAGTATATTTTATGGTACAATTTGTGTTTGAAATTACTTGGGTGGCTATTTGTAGAAGATTGTTGGAAAGTAATAGTGAAATCAAGAGGTGGCAGTTAATGTTATATGTTAAGTTGATAGGGCTAAGGAATCCCAGAGAGCTGGTAAAACATTATTTCTTGGTGTTAATATGAAGGAATTTCTGGAAGAGAACAACATTTGAATAAGTAGACTAAGTAAAGAAAGTGGCCCTGACCAAATGCAGATAGGCATCATCCAATCCACTGAAAGCCCAAATAAAATTTAAAAATAGAAAAAGATAAATTTACTTTCTCTGCTTGAACAGGGTCATCCATGTTCTCCTGTCTACAAACATTGGCTCTCCTCATTCTTGGGCCTTAGATTAGAACTGTAACTTATACCATGGGAACCCTGGTTCTCTGGTCTTCAGATCAAGCCATACCATTGGCTTTCATGGGCCTGCCACCTTGCAGATGGCAAATAGTGGGACATCTCAGTCTTCATAATTGTACAAACCAATTCTTAATAATGAATATATTCCTCTTTATCTATCTCTATCGCTATCCTATAGGTTCTTTTTTTCTGGATAACCCTGACTAATACACAGAGATAAATTAAGCTGCTATGGCAGGAGTATAGGTGAGAAGCTTGTGGTTGAAGGTGAATCAGTTTAAGATTTGTGAAAACTCCTGATAGGACACCCATATGATTCATACCCAATCTTAATATTCATATCTGTAGGTTTAGCTAATTATCCAAGGAATATGGGGAATGAAAGTTAAATATACTTAAAGAGGTATTTTATATTTTAGCAGTGGATATATGCCTTGACAAAAGAAAGGAACATTTTAAAACAAACCATATATCTTTCCAGGGAACTGAACAGGAGTCAGAAAGAAAAGTTTTCAGTGATATGAGCTAGATGACAGTTCCTCTGCAGTTGACACAGATAATAATGGTCAAACTATCCCACTTTTTGCTAATTCTATCTCTGAATGCTGAAGATATAAAAGTCTGCAAGACTCTGAAAGTGAATAGATGATTCCTCTGAAGTCCAGGTCTCTTAGTGGAAAATAATATAAGTTGAAAAAAAAAACCATGTTCTTTGAAGATCACATTTTAGGGACTCTATTATACTAAAATTAGGAAACTTCTGAATCCATATATTTATAGTGACAACCTGGCAATATTAAGAGGTATTACGAACACAGATCACTCTCTCAAAGCACCTGAGGTCATATGTGCAAAAATATTAATTTTAAATTTAGGAGTTTATCGAGAATTATGAAGCGTCTGAGATTTTGTCCTACCTGTAAGTTAACAAGTTAGCCTGGCACCATTTCATGAATCTCACCAGCAGACAAGGGATTTTATTTTTGTAAAAAGACAAAGGATTGTATTACCCTTGGCACAGCAGGTAGCCTGAATTTCATGTTTCTTTTGATTCCCTTACTCTGTCCCCAACTAAGCCCGACAGGAAAAATGTATAGATGGGTCAAGGTGGATGTTGTGCCCTCTGTGTTTGTATCACGATTGAGAAACCTCATGCTTAAGAAACCCCAATGTTTTATAAGATGACTAAAAGCAAACTTGACCAATATTTGCTTTTAAAGGAGACATGATTTTTATTATCCTGCACAGAAGACCTCTGAGGTAGATAATAACTCCATTTTCCATGGTGCTTGCTATCAAATGTCCTTCAAAAGATAGTCCAGAAAATATCTGCTAGTAACACTGCTTACAAGACATAGGGAAACATGAGAAACCGATGGAGAGTTTGTTCCAATTGTGTTTAGAAAGAAAGCCACAGAAATAGTAATCAAATATAATTTTAACTATGGTAAATTTGTTATTGCAAAAAGAATTGTAAAAATTGTATAGTCACCAATAGCTTGCAGCACACCTATATCTCATTTAAGTACCTAAGTTGGAAAACTATTTTAGACTTAAAATTTAGACTAAAACTATTTTATTCTAAATTTGACTCTCCCAAATTGTTCAGCCTAAAACAAAGTTCCTATTTGGGCACTCAGCAATAGAGCAAGCTCTCTTCATCTATTGGTCTGTAATAGCAAATACCTGAGACTAGATAATTTCTACAAAACAGAAATTTATCCTGGATTTCTGGAAGTCTAAGATCAAAATGCTAGAAAGATGGGTGTCTGGTAAGGACCTGGTCTCTGCTTCCAAGATGGTACACTGTTGGTGCTGTATCTTCTGGAGGGAAGGAATGCTGCGTCATCACGTAAGTGTGGAAGAGCAAGAGAGGCTGTTTCTGCAGGCTGTTTAGGAGCCCATTATTTGATTTATGAGGTCTCTGCCCTTAAGACTTAGTCACTACCTGAAAGGTCCCTTCTCTTAAAAGTACTGCATTGGGAATTACATTTTGACATGAATATGGAGGGTAGAACCATCATTGAAAGCTTAATGAAATCCCAGACAACCTTTTTATGAGAATTCCAACTGTCCCTTCTAACCATGTCCATCTCTTCTACTTGGAGTTTACTATGTAGAGCTAGATTAAAGGTCATGTTATCTGTGGCGAATTCTAAGGGGCTACAAATAGAGGCAACACGTGTTTTAAAATTCCCAAGACATACCATATTGAGACAATTTACAAGGTTATTAGAAATGATATGCAGAAAACCAAAACAGTAGAAATTTTCCTGAATTATATCTCATAGTCTTTTCACTGAACTTGGAAAAGACACTTCAGCTGTTTGTAACATAGAGTAAATACTGTTAGCAAAAGAATATGTAGCTATAGATTTCTTACTGTTAATCTCTGTATTGTAGCTAATAGCAAATTTTTCAGAATTAATCATGCATTGAAGTTAAATTCCATGATGACTTTTTGTGTTTACTCAGCTATTAAAGTGATGTTTAGTCTTGCTTTTCTTTTTCTCCACTTTTTAGCACTGCATTATATAAATTGTAGTTTCCTCATTTCATTTTCCTCTCTATCTGACTTTACCACTAAGCTAATATCATTCAATTTAGACATTTTGGTATAAAATAAATTAAAATTTAAATTTTTGGAAAGGCACTGTGGGTCATGCCTATAATTCCAGGATTTGGGGAGGCAAAGGCAGGAATCACTTGAGGCCAGGAGTTCAAGACATGCCTGGGCATTATATCACAAGACCTCATCTCAAGTAAAAATACAAAAAGTTATCCAGGCATGCTGGCATATGCCTATAGTCCCAGCTACTATGGGGACTGAGGAGAGAGAGTTACTTGAGTTCAAGGTGGCAGTGAGCTGTGACTGTGCCATGGCACTCCAGCCTGGGCAACAAAGTGAGACCTTATTTCAAAAAAATTTAAATTTCTGTAAACTAATGAAATATGACTTGATAAAGAAATGGAATTACTGTATTTTTGAAGGCTAACATGAAAGCTGTGGAAAGACAATAATGGAAGTCACCAAAAAGAAATTGCTGTCAAATTAGGATTAGGTGAGCCACATGTATATATTTAAAATAAAAGAATGGGAAACATTTAAAAAATATTTTACACTTATAATACTTACAACTAAATTTAAGTTGTTTTCTAGGTTTAAAGAAGTATATACAGAAAACTTCAGATTTTAAACATTTTGCATATGTTTATCAATAAAAAGGCACTAAACTATAATCAGCAGATCTGGACATGAGATCTAAGCCTTAGTAAGATATCATAAGGTTGGTAAAAGAATGACTCTATTTATCTATTGATTCATCAATCTGTTGCCTATCATCTGTTTTTCTGTCATCATATTTCTATCTATATTTTTAATTGCCCATTTTAACCAACATTTTTAAGTAAGTGACAAATCTCAGTGATATAACGTATGAAGGCTTCCTCTCCAGAGGTGGTAGCAGGTTGCATGGACACTCTCCTGCCCTTTCAGAGGTTTTTACATGTGTATATTCTGATTCAGTCTGTGCTGATTATAAAACTTAATGTCTATTGAAGATAATTTAATTTTCCCTGAAGTTTTCAGGAGAGAGAGCCCTTTAACATACAAGTGGTCAAACTAGGTAGGTGTGTATTTGTTTTTATTAGTTTGTTTTTGTTTTTTTCCCTTCTGACTGAGTTATGGGCATTTACTCATAGCATTAAGTCTTAGGAAAATGTGATTATGGGGAGGATTGCATGGCATTTCATCAAATATAGGCTCTTTTAAATTTACTTTAGTTCCCAAATTTTATACATTTAGGTTATTGATGTGGTTTGTTTCTGTGTACCCACCCAAATCTCATCACGTAGCTGTCATAATTCCCATGTGTTGTGGAAGGGACCCAGTGATAGATGGTTGAATCATGACAGTGGATCTTTCCCATGTTGTTCATGAGACAGTGAATGGGTCTCATGAGATCGTAGTCTTAAAAATGAGAATTTCCCTGCACAAGCTTTCTCTTTGCCTGCTGCCATTCACTTAACATGTGCCTTGCTCCTTTTTGCCTTCTACCATGATTATGAGGCCGCCCCAGCCATGTGGAGCTGTAAGTACAATAAACCTTTCTTTTGCCCAATCTCAGGTGTGTCTTTATCAGCAGTGTGAAAATGAACTAATATGGTTACTAGACATTTTTAATTTTAATAATTTAAACTTGAAAGAGACCTGCTATGATAATACTTTGACTTATTGTGCAATTTATCCTTTGGATAAATTACTAGAAGTAGAACTTCTATATCAAAAAGCATGAACAATTCCAAGACTTTGCTATATGTAGCTAAAGTACTTTACAGAGCTTCTTCCAATTTAAATTCCCTTCAGCTAACTTATTGCATCCTATTCAAAAAAATATTGACATTTTAAATTTTATCAAATTGCTAGGAAAAAATAGCACTGTACTATTTTAATGTACATTTGGTTCCAAGGGGTACATATCCCTCATATGTTATCGATGGGTTTTTGTTTCTTTCTTGTGAATTGACTGAATTCAGTACATTCTTCCAAGAGTTATTAATTGTGATTGATCTTATTTACTACAAATATTTACCCACCTTGTTTACTTTTTAATTTTGTCTATGGTGTCTTTAGGAGCACAATATACCAACAAAACTAGAATTAGAGAAATTTTATTGCTGCCATTAATTCCTTTTATTTATTTTTTTTAAAGAGAAAACATTTAAAGGATTAAAGGGCATCGTTGTAACTAAGAGTAAATACATCGACAAACTCCTTGATTAGAGTTTGTGAGTTTTAAAACTTGTCATTAAAAAGTTGAAAAAAAGGATGACATTATAGCTTTGCTATAATAAGATGCTGCTTTTATAATGTAAAATATGGTTACTCACTTGAAAAATAAACTCAGGAGAATACATTTATTTATTTATTTTGTCATTTAGTCATCCAGGCAAATCCTAAATGGTGAAGTTGCAATAATATTATTGGTATGGGGTTGGAATACATCTTTTAGCTGTCTGCATGATTTTCTGAAAGATAATGTTTTCTTTCTTTTCTTTCTTTCTTTCTTTCTTTCTTTCTTTCTTTCTTTCTTTCTTTCTTTCTTTCTTTCTTTCTTTCTTTCTTTCTTTCTTTCTTTCTTTCTTTCTTTCTTGTACCTTAGTTTCTGGGGTACATGTGCATATCATGCAAGATTGTTGCATAGGTACATTCATGGCAAGGTGGTTTGCTGCCTCCATCCCATCACCTATACCTGACATTTCTCCCCACCTTATCCCTCTCCACCCTCCCCTCACCACCCCTCCCCTAGACCCCTGGAAGAACCCCAGTGTGTGATGCTCCCCTCTATCTTTCCATGTGTTCTCATTGTTCATCACCCACCTATGAATGAGAACATGTGGTGTTTGATTTTCCATTCTTGCGTCAGTTTGCTGAGGATGATGGTTTCCAGGTTTATCCATTTCCCTACAAAGGACAAGAATTCATTGTTTTTTTTTTATGACTGCATAGCATTCTGTGGTGTATATGTGTCACATTTTCTTTGTCCAGTCTATCATTGGTGGGCATTTTTTGATTGGTTTCAGGTCTTTGCTATTGTAAACAATGCCACGATGAACATACGTGTGCATGTGCCTTTATAATAGAATGATTTATAATCTTTTGGATATATACCCAGTAATGGAATTGCTGGGTCAAATGGAATTTCTATTTCCAGATCCTTGAGGAATCACCACACTGTCTTCCACAATGGTTTAACTAATTTACACTCCCACCATCAGGGTAAAAGTGTTCTTATTTCTCCACATCCTCTCCAGCACCTGTTGTCTCCTGATATTTTAATGATCGCCATTCTAACTGGTGTGACATGGTATCTCTGTGTGTTTGATTTGCAGTTCTCTAATGACCAGTGATGATGAGCATTCTTTCATATGTTTGTTTTTGGCCTCATGTATGTCTTCTTTTGAAAAGTGTCTGTTCATATTCTTCACCCACTTTTGGATGGGTTTGTTTGTTTTTTTTTCTTATAAATTTGTTTTAGTTCTTTGTAGATTCTGGATATTAGCCCTTTGTCAGATGGGTAGATTGCAAAAATATTTTCCCATTCTTTTGGTTGCCAGTTCACTCTAATGATTGTTTCTTTGCTGTACAGAAGCTCTGAAGTTTAATTAGATCCCATTTGTCTATTTTGGCTGTTGTTGCCATTGCTTTTGGTGTTTTAGTCATGAAGTCCTTGCCTATGCCTATGTCCTGGATGGTTTTGCCTAGGTTTTCTTCTAGGATTTTTATGGTGTTAAGTCTTATGTTTAAGTCTTTAATCCATCTGGAGTTAATTTTAGTGTAAGGTGTCAGGAAGGGGTCCAGTTTCTGCTTTCTTCATGTTGCTAGCCCATTTTCTCAACACCACTTGTTAAACAGGGGATCCTTTTTCCATTGCTTGTGTTTGTCAGTTTTATCAAGGATCAGATGGTTGTAGATGTGTGGCATTGCTCCAGAGGCCTCTATTCTGTTCTGTTGGTCTATGTCTCTGTCTTGTTAGCAGTACCATGATGTTTTGATTACTGTTGCCTTGTAGTATAGTTTGAAGTCTGGCAGTGTGATACCTTCAGCTTTGTTCTTTTTGCTTAGGATTGTCTTTGGTATGCAGGGTCTTTTTTGGTTCCATATGAAGGTTAAAGTGTTTTTTTCCAGTTTTGTGAAGAAGGTCATTGGTAGTTTGATGAGGATAGCATTGAATCTATAAATTACTTTGGACAGTATGGCCATTTTCATGATATTGATTCTTCCTAACCATGAGCATGGAATGTTTTTCCATCTGTTTGTGTACTCTCTTATTTCCTTGAGCAGTGGTTTGTAGTTCTCCTTGAAGAGGTCAGGGAAGGACATACTAAAAATATTTTTTAATGTAGAAAAAATATAAAGGAAGAAAACAAAAAAATTATTGTAGCATTTCATATACAGCTAAATGAAGTGTGATATATATATTTTTTCCAGCATCCTAAAAGTAAATCTCAGTAGAAATGGAATAACTTTCATTACAAGGACAAAGTGTGAGATATAAATTGTGTGTGTGTGTGTGTGTATGTGTGTGTAGTGTTATACAGAGCAAAATATATATGTTTTATTATGATTTAAAGGCTGAAGACATTTTTAAAGCATCAACCATGGAAATTAAATGGATTAATAAAAGAGAGAGACTGAAACCTAGAAGAGGAATTAAAACAATCACTGAAAGTTACTAAAATTTTAATACAGCATATTTTTTTATTTTTAATTTTTATGGTTATATAGTAGGTGTATATATTTGTGGGGTATATAAGATGTTTTGATACAGGCATGTAATGTGAAATAATCACATCATAGAGCATGAGGTATTTATCCCCTCAATTCTTTGTGTTAACAAGCAATCCCACCACACTCTTTCAGTTATTTTTAAATGTACAAATAAGTTATTATTGACAATAGTCACCCTCTTGTACAATCAAATAGTATGCCTTATTCATTTGTTCTATTTTTTTGTATTAATTCACAACACCCACCTTCCCCCTCTCCCCGACTTCCCAACCTCTGGTAACCATCCTTCTACTTTCTTCGTCCATGAGTTCAATTGTTTTGATTTTTAAATCCTACAAATAAGTGAGAACATGTGATATTTGTCTTTCTGTGGTTGCCTGATTTCATTTAACATAATGATCTCCAGTTCCATCCATGTTGTTGCAAATGATTGAATGTCATTCCTTTTTATGGCTGAATAGTACTCCATTGTGTGTAAGTACCACATTTTCTACACCCATTCATCTGTTGATAAACACTTAGGTTGCTTCCAATTATTAGCTATCATGAATGGAGCTACAACAAACAAGGGAGTGTAGATATCTCTGCATTATACTGATTTACTTTCTTTTGGGTATGTACCCAGCAGTGGGATTGCTGGATCATATGCTATCTATTTTTAGTTTTGTAAGAAAGCTTCAAACTGTTCTCCACAGTGGTTATACTAATTTATATTTCCACCAAGAGTGTATAGGGTTTTCTTTTAAGACTTGTAGAAATCAAAATATTTTTTCATATAATTTTAAACTAAAGTTGAAGCTAATAAATCTTCTGTAGTAATGATTTAAGTGCAAGTGATGCTTGGCTTTCTTTCACATTCATTTCTTTTCTTCAGAGTGAAGGCAGATCAGTTATTCTAGAACAAGTCAATATAGCTCTGCAAAAGGGAGACATTGTTCCTTGCGTGTTTTATTTTCAGTTCAGACATTTCAATTAGATTCTTTCTAAATGCTGCCACTCTTCAGTTTGAAATTTATCAGTTCTTCTTTTGCAGATCCAGAAAGCTGTTCAAATTTCCAGCAGCACTTCTGCTGGTGTGCCTCAGCCATCTTGACATCTTTGCATTTAACCAGGCCTTATTCAGAGTTTTGTTTGAGTTCTCATAATCAATGAGGGCTTTGGTGTATCTGCATAAGAGATCTGTAGCAGCTTTGATGTTGAGCATGTAGTATTGGAGGAGCTCTGTTAGCTTTAAATCTTCATCTGATGAGACTTGACCCTCTACTTTCCTGTTTTTCAAATAGCTCAGCAACCTTCAATAGGTACTTTTTGATGACTGTGGGCTCTTCTAAAGCCAGGCTATGTAAGCAGGCTGCATTGTGGATATAGTCATTGGCAACATTTTTATGAAATCTGGTCATTATGTCAGCTTTCACACAAGAATCTTTGATCCTATTGTAATAGTTAATAAGGAAGTTCTTCTCTTGCTTAAAGAAGAAATCTACCTCCTTAACTCCAGCAAAAAGGACTTCTTCAGCACTTTTCACTATACTTTTGAAGAAGCCACCAAACATCTCTTTAGTATTTTTCCACCTAACACTTAGATCCTGATCATATTCCAGGAAAACATGAAAGTTGCGATCTTTACTAAGAACAGGGTGAGAAGAAAACTACTGAAGAGACTTCATGGGAGGGTATAGACTTCTTAGAAACAGCGAGATACTCAGCTTCCAGTTCTTGTTTCATCTTGGCAAATTCTTCTTTCTTCAAAAACCCTTTCCCTTCTCCCAGTTTCTGCATCAACTCTCAAGGACCATCAAAGTAGGACTTGGGAGGAGCAGGTGGAATAATAAGCCCAACCTAGTCTGTTGTTTCAGTAGGAGTGTCACATAGCCACACAAAGTCTTCATGTTTCCTTGTAACAGAAACGTGGGCAATGTGGTCTTTGTGTGCACTGTAAATTTGACCTTATGTCTCTCACTGAGTGCATCAAGAATGTCAATCTCAAGCAAGGGATCAACATTCAGGTCCACAGAAACAAAATACACAGATACAAAAGGTTCCCTTTTCTTCACATCCTCACCAGCATTTGTTATTGCCTGTAGTTTGGATATAAGCCATTTTAACTGGAGTGAGATGATATCTCATTGCAGTTTTGATTTGCATTTCTCTGATGATAATGATGTTGAGGACCTTTTCAATATGCCTGTTTGCCATTTGTAAGTATTCTTTTGAGAATTGTCTATTCAAATCTTTTGCCTATATTTTGATCAGATTACAATTTTTTTTACCTGTAGAGTTGTTTGAGCTCCTTATATGTTGGGAACTGGAGCAAAGGTCACTTTTGCTATTTTGGAATATACAATAAATTATTGTTAACAATAAAGGAATAGATGTTTCTTTATAGCAGTGTGAATGGACTATAAAACTAGATAATCTCAATTAACCTATCTTCTAGTTTGCTATTTCTTTATTCTGTCAGCTCAATTCTTCTGTTGAGACCCAATAGTAAATTTTCATTTCTGTTACTTTACCTTTCAACTCCAGAATTTTTGTTTTTAAAAAAATAATTTCTATTTTTTATTGATTTTCTGTATTATGACCTTGTTCTCATGCATATCTTTAATTCTTTAGACATGGTTTTTATTAGTACTTAAAAAACGTGTATGTGTGTGTACACCCATACAAATATATATTTAACTCATTAAAAGTCTTTGTCTAATAAACCAACATCTGAGCTTCATCAGGCACAGCTTCTAGTGAATGTTTTTTGCTTACAAAAATACATTCTTTGCCCTTTTTTTCTCTTTCTTTGTATGTCTCATTAATTTTGTGGGAAACTAGATATTTTAAATTGCATAATATGAAAAATATTGATATTGGAATTCCTCACTTTCTGTATTTTTTGTTGTTGCTGTGTTGCAACACAGTGTGTGTCAGTATTTGACTTCAAGGTTTCATTGATTAACAGAGCTCTACCTTAGTATTCACATCCTGCTTTGTAGCGTCTCATCATCAGCCAGAGGTGAGCAAGCACATTGCCCGGCACATGTGCACAGCCTTCTAGATCTCTAGATGTATGTCGTCCTAAGAACATTTTATTCCCCATATTCCTTAAAGATATAGAACTTTAAGACCTAAAGCTTTTGATTAGTTCCTGTTTGTTGTTCCAACAGGTATTGCTACCCTAATTGGCTGTGGTAAACTGTTATCACTGATTTATCACTGATTGTTTTTGACAAATGTCTTGGGTATATAGCTTATACCACTGAGTGAATGCTGAGTCACATAAACAAGGACAAGCTCTGTAAATGAGAATTCTCTAGGGAGCTGCCAGACATGCCAAACAGTAAAAATATTTGTATGTGAATCTTAGGGGAAATCTCTAGTGCCCCCTCCAGTAGCTGCAGGATGGTTGAATTTTACAGGTACTATTGTTGCAATACTAATGAATTTCAAGGACAATGTGGAGCTGTGGCAAAGGGAATGGAAGTAGAGAAAATTAAAATGCCAAAAAACTGTCATTATGAAGAGTCAGCTATTTTTCTTATACTCTTTTCTATTACTCTTTTCCTCTCACAATCCATGCTTTATAGAGAAGCCCAAGAGAGCTAGTAAAAGTGTAAATCAGATCAGATCACTACTCTGACAAAAATCTTTGAATTGGTATTTCTTAATATTTAGAATAAAGTTTAAGTTTCTGATTACTGTCTACAAACATTTTGGCTTAAGAGACTTTATGTAAGTGAGGTTCAAAAACAGCAAAAAGGTAGTGAAGAGAGCATGGGGAATTACTTTGAACCTGATGTTTATACCAAGCACATTGCATTTTAAGGGGGGGTGGAGTTTTCTTTTTGTTTGCTTCTGACAATTGCAGTGATACAAGTCTCTCTTTTTTTTTTAAAGAAAGAAAGAAAGAGAAAGAGAAAAGGGGGAGAGAGAACAGGAGTCTTGCTCTATTGCCCAGGCTGGAATGCAATCTAGAAATAGGTATTAAAAACCTATTTTATGCTGATGATTGTGCTTAACAGCGGAGACAGGAAGGAATAAGGAAAGAAAATAACAAACAAACAGCCAACCAATATTTCGTTTAAATCTGTGAAATGCTATGCAAGTGCTGAAGAGTGATTTGCTTCCATTTATGTGGTCACTTTCAAAATAGGTGTAATGTGATACTGAGAAAAATGTATGTTCTGTGGACCTGGGGTGTAGAGTTCTATAAATATTCACTGAGTTTACTTGTTCCTGGTCTGAGTTCAAATCATAAATGTCTCTGTTAATTTTCTATCTCATTGATCCATCGAATATTAACAATGTGGCATTAAAGTCTCCCGCTATTAGTGTGGGAGTCCAAGTCTCTTTATAAGTCATTGAAAACTTGTCTTATATATCTGGGTGCCCCTATATTGGGTACATATATATTTATGATTATTGACTCCTATTGTTGCATTGATCTTTTTATCATTATGTAATGTCCTTCTTTGTTTCTTTTAGTCTTGGTTACTATTGTAGTCTATTTCGTCAGAGACGAAAGTTACAACTCCTGGTTTTGTTTGTTTGTTTTGTTTTTCTTTCCTCTCCATTTGATTGGTGAGTCTTCCTCCAACCTTTTGTTTTGAGTCTTTGTTGTCGTGCTTATGAGATGGATCTGGATACAGAATGCTGATGTGTTTTGACTTTAATTCAGCTTGCGTGTCTGTGTCTTTGATTGGGGCATTTAATCCATTTAAATTCAGGATTAATATTGATATTTGTGAGTTTAATATTGTTATTTAATGCTGGCTGGCTATTTTGCCCATTAGTTGATATAAATACTTCATTATGGAGATACTCTTTATCTTTTGGTAAGTTTTTGGAATGACTGATACTGGTTGTTCCTTTCTGTGTATAGTGCTTCTTTCAGAAGCTCTTGTAAAGCAGGCCTGGTGGTGATGGAATCTCTGAGTGCTTGCTTGTTTGTGAAAAATTTTATTTTTCCTTCATTAATAAAGCTTAGTTTGGCTGGATATGAGATTCTGCATTGAAAATTCTTTTCTTGAGGATATTGAATATTAACCCCCACTCTCTTCTAGCCTGTAGGGTTTCTGCTGAGAGATCTGCTGTAAGTCTGATAGGATTCCCTTTATGGGTAACCTGACCTTTCTCTTTAGCTGCCCTTAGAATTTTCTCTTTATATATATATATATATATATATATATATATATATATATATATATAT
>JAPYYA010001612.1:0-14961 GCA_028533165.1 Leontopithecus rosalia | reverse complement strand
TTGTCTGGTGCGGGATTTCAAAGGGAATGCTTCCAGTTTTTTCCCATTCAGTATGATATTGGCTGTTGGTTTGTCATAAATAGCTTTTATTTTTTTGAGATATGTTCTATCAATAACGAGTTTATTGAGGGTTTTTAGCATAAAGGGCTGTTGAATTTTGTCAAAGGCCTTCTCTGCGTCAATTGAGATAATCATGTGGTTTTTGGTTTTAGTTCTGTTTATGTGGTGAATTACGTTTACAGACTTGCGTATGTTGAACCAGCCTTGCATCCCCGGGATGAATCCTACTTATCATGATGGATAAGCTGTTTGATGTACTGTTGCAATCGGCTTGCCAGTATTTTATTGAAGATTTTTGCACTATGTTCATCATGGACATTGGCCTGAAGCTTTCTTTTCTTGTGGAGTCTCTGCCGGGTTTTGGTATCAGGATGATGTTGGTCTCATAAAATGAATTGGGAAGGACTCCCTCTTTTTGGATTATTTGGAATAGTTTCAGAAGGAATGGTACCAGTTCCTCTTCGTGTGTCTGGTAGAATTCTGCTGTGAACTCATCTGGACCTGGGCTTTTTTTGTGTGGTAGGCTCTCAATTGCTGCCTCGACTTCAGACCTTGTTATTGGTCTATTCATAGTTTCGGCTTCCTCCTGGTTTAGGCTTGGGAGGACACAGGTGTCCAATAACTAATATTTTATTTGTGTGTATATATATATATTTCCACTTTTATTTTAGATTTAGTTGGTACATATGCAAGTTTGTTACCTGGCTATAGTGTGTGATGCTGAGGTTTGGAGTACGAATGATCCCATCCACGAGGTACTAAGAATATACCCAACAGTGAGTTTTTCAAACTTATTCTCCCTCCGTTCTACACTAGTGGACCCCAGTGTCTATTGTCGCCATCTATATGTCCATGAGTACCTGATGTTTAGCTCCCACTTATAGGTGAGAACACATCATCTTTGATTTTCTGTTTCTGTGTTAATTCACTTAGAACAATGGCCTCCAGCCACATCCATGTTGCAGCAAAGTACATGATTTCGTTCTTTTTCTTGTATGCTATTCCATTGTGCATATGTACCACATTTTCTTTTTTGCATTCCACTAAGGATGGGCACCTAGGTTTATTCCCTGTCTTTCGTATTGTGAATAGTGCTGCAATGAACATGTGAGTCCATGCATCTTTTTGGTAAAACAATTGGTTTTCTTTTGAATATATTCCCAGTAATGGGATTGCTATGTAGAATGGTAGTTCAGTTTTTAGTTCTTGAATAAATCTCCCAACAGCTTTCCACAGTGGCTAAACTAATTTACATTCCCAACAACAGTGTATAAGCATTCCGTTTTCTCTGCAGCCTCACTAGCATCTGTCGTTTTTTGACTCTTTATTAGCCAGTCTGACTGGCATCAGATGGTACCTCATTGTGGTTTTTGTCTGCGTTTATCTGATATGATGACGAGCATTTTTTTATGACTTTGTTACCCACTCGTATATCTTCTTTTGAGAAGTGTCTGTTTATGTCTTTTAACCATTTTTTTTTTGAGACAGAGTCTGCTCTGTCACCCAGGCTGGAGTACAGTGGTATGATCTTGGCTCACTGCAACCTCCGCCTCCCATGTTCAAGCAATTCTCCTGCCTCAGCCTCCCGAGTAGCTGGGATTGCAGGTGTGTGCCGCCATGTCTGGCTAATTTTTGTATTTTTAGTAGAGAATGGGGTTTCACCATGTTGGTCAGGCTGGTCTCGAACTCCTGACCTCATGATCTGCCCACCTCAGCCACCCAAAGTGCTGGGATTACAGGCATGAGCCACCACGCTTGGCCATCTTTTACCCATTTTTAATGGGTTTATTTTATTTTATTTTTTGCTTGTTCGATTGCTTAAATTCCTTATAGATTTTGGCTACACCTTTGTTGGATGCATAGTTTGCAAGTATTTTCTCCCATTCTGTAGGTTGTCTGTTTACTCTGTTGTTAGTTCATTTTGCTATGCAGAAGCTCTTTAATTAGACCCCACTTGTTAATTTTTGTTTTGTTGGAATTGCTTTTGAAAATGTAGACATAAATTCTTTCCCAAGGTCTGTGTCCAGAATCGTGTTTCCTGGGCTTTCTTCTAGCAATCTTACAGTTTGAGGCCTTACGTTTAAATCTTTCATCCAACATAAGTTAAATTTTTTCTATGCTCAAAGGTAGCATGGTCCATCTTTCTGCTTATAGTTAGCCAGCTATTTCAGCATCATTTATTGAATAGAGAATCTATTCTCCATTGATTATATTTGTTGACTTTGTCAAAGATTAGATAGCTCTAGGTGTGAGACCTTATTTCTGGTCTTTCTAACCTATTCAGTTGGTATATGTGTATGTTTTCTATCAGTTTCATGCTGTTTTGGTTACTGTAACCTTATAGTCTGAAGAGGGTTAACATGATGCCTCTGGCTTTGTTCTTTTTGCTTAAGATTGCTTTGGCTATTCGGGTTTTTTTTTTTTTTTTGGGTTCCATATAAATTTTAGAATAGTTCTGTCTAATTCCATCGGAAAAAATAATATTGGTAGTTTGATAGGAATAGCATTGAATCTGTAGATTGCTTTGGACACAATAGCCATTTTAATATTGATTCTTCCAATCTATAATCATGGAATGTTTTTTCATTTGTTTCATCAACGACTTAGCAGTTTTATAGTTCTATAGAGATTTTTTACCTCCTTGGTTAGATGTATTCTTAGTTTCTTTTTATTGCGTTTATTATAAATGGGATTACATTTTTGATTTGGCTCTCAGCTTGAACTTTATTGGTATATAGAAATGCTGCTTGTTTCTGTACATAGATTTTGTATCCTGAAACTTTGCTGAAGTTGCTTATCGGTTTCAGGAGCCTTTTGGCAGAGTCTTAAGGGTTTTCTAGATAGAGAGTCATATTGTCTGTGAAGAGAGATAGTTTTGTTTGTTCTTTTTCTATTTGGATGCCTTTTATTTCTTTCTCTTGCCTGATTGCTCGGGTAGGACTTCCAGTCCTGTGTTGCATAGTGGTGGTGAGAGTGGGTATCCTTATCTTGTTCCAGTTTTCAAGGATAATACTTCAAGTTTTTGTCTATTTAGTATGATGTTAATTGTGGGTTTGTCATGGATGACTGTTATTATTTTCAGGTAGGTTTCTGTAATGCCTAGTTTATCGATGAGTTTTGTTTTTTTTTTTTTTAGATGAAGGGATATTAGATTTTATCATAAAGCCTTTTCCCTGTCTATTGAGATGATCATATGGTTTTTGTTTTTGATTCCGTTTATGTTGTGGATATTTATTGATTTTTATATGTTGTATCTTGCATCTCAGTAATGAAGCCTACTTGTTCGTGGTGAATTAACTTTTTGTTGGGCTGTTTGCTAATATTTTGCTGAGGATTTTTTTTTGGTCTACATTCTTAGGGATATTGGCCTGTAGGATTCTTTTTGTTGTGTCTTTGCTTGGTTTGGTATCAGGGCAATGCTGGCTTTGTAGAATAAGTTGGGGAGGAATCTATTCCTTTGATTTTTGGAAATAGTTTAATGAAATTGTTTTCAGCTCTTCTTTATATGTCTTTTGAATTCAGCTATGAATCCTTCTCATCCAGTGCTTTATTATGTTTGTAGGTTTTGTATTACTGGTTACCTTTTGGAACTCGATATTGGTTTGATCAGTGTTTCAATTTCTTCCTAATTCAGTCTTGGGAGATTGTGTTTCTGGTAATTAATCTTTTTTTCTACATTTTCTAGCTTGTATGTATAGAGGAATTTTTAATAGTTTCTGAGGATTTTCTTTTGTATTTCTGTGGGATCCATTATAATGTAATTTTCGTTGTTTCTGATTGTTTGGATATTATCTTTTTTTCCTTATTAATCTAGGTAGCAGACTATTGTTTCAAAGAATAAACTTTTGGTTTTGTTGATTCTTTGTATGAATTTTTTGGTTTCAATTTTATTCAGCTCCACTGTGGTTTAATTATTTCTTTTCTTCTGCTTTGGGCTTCAGTTTTTTCCTTGTTTTTCTAGTTCTTCTAGGTGTGATGTTAGCTTGTTGATTTGAGATTTTTCTAACTTTTGTGGTAGGCATTTAATGCTATAAATTTTCCTCTTAAAATTGCTTTTATTGCATCCAGAGATTCTGGTATGTTCTGTCTCTGTTTTCATTTATTTCAACTAATTTTTTAAATTTTTACCTTTATTTTATTGTTTATTCAAAAGTTATTCAGGAGCACATTGTTTAATGTTTATGTAATTGAGTGGCTTTGAGAGATCTTTTTCTTGGTATTAATTTCTATTTTTATTCCATGTGGTACAAGAGTATAGTTTGTATAATTTTGATTGTTTTGAATTTAATAATGCTTGATTTATGGCTGAGCATGTGGTTAATCATGGAATATGTTCTATGTGCAGATGAGAATGCATATTCTGTGGTTGATAGGTGGAGTATTTTGTAGACCTCTATTAGGTCCAATTGGTCAAATGACTAAAGTTCAGAATCTCTTTGTTAGTTTTCTGTCTCAATGCTGTCTTTGGAGTGTTCAAGTTTACTATTATTATTATTGTGTGTCTTTTTAAGTTTATTTGTAGGTCTAAAAGTCTTTCTTTTATAAACTGGGATTTTCCAATGTTGAGTGCATATATGTTTAGAATAGTTAAGTCATCTTGTTGAATCGATGCCTTTATTATTATGTAATGTCCTTTTTATTATTGTTAAAGTCTATCTTACCTGATAAAAGAATAGTGATGTCTGCTCTTTTTGGTTTTTCATTTATGTTGTAATAATTTTTCAACTCTTTACTTTGAGCCTTTGGGTATCATTATATGTGAGATGGGTCTCTTCAGAATAGTAGATGGATGCCTCTTGTTTTTTATCCAACTTGTCACTCCATTCCTTTTAGGTGAAATATTTAGACCATTTAAATTCACGGTTAATGTTGATATGTGAGGTTTGATTCTATCATTAGATTGTCAGCTGATTATAGTTTCTATTCGGTTTTGCTTTATAGAGTCTGTACTTAAGTATATTTTTGTGGTAGTGGGTATGATACTTTTGCTTTGCATGATTAGAACTCCCTTCAGGATCTCTTGTAAGTATGGTCCAGTAGTAACAATTTTCTTAGTGCTTGCTTGTTGGGAAAATGTTTTATTCCTCCTTAGATATGAAGCTTAGTTTGCTGGAATATGAAATTTTTTTGGACATTCTTTTCTTTAAAAATGCTGAAAATAGGCCCCCCGTCTCTTCTTGCATATAAGGTTTCTGCTGAGAAGTCCACAGTTAGCCTGAGGGGATTCCCCTTTTTTTTTTTTGAGACGGAGTTTCGCTCTTGTTACCCAGGCTGGAGTGCAATGGCGCGATCTCGGCTCACCGCAACCTTCGCCTCCTGGGTTCAAGCAATTCTCCTGCCTTAGCCTCCTGAGTAGCTGGGATTACAGGCACGTGCCACCATGCCCAGCTAATTTTTTATATTTTGAGTAGAGATGGGGTTTCACCATGTTGCCCAGGATGGTCTCGATTTCTTGACCTCGTGATCCACCCACCTCGGCCTCCCAAAGTGCTGGGATTACAGGCTTGAGCCACTGCGCCCGGCCTGGGATTCCCTTTTTATGTGGTGTGCTCTTTTTCTCTAACTGCTTTCAAGATTTTTTCTCTATTGTATACCTTGAACATTCTGGTTACTGTATGCCTTTGTGGTGTTTACTGTCTCACAGGTGTTCTCTGGATTTCTTGTACCTGCAGTCTACTTCTCTAGCAAGATGATGGAAATTTTCTTCAATTATTTCCTCAAATATATTTTCCAAGTTGTTTGCTTCTTCTCTTTTTTCCGCAGGAATTACAGTAATTTGTAGATTTGGTCATGTTGCATAATCCCATAGTTCTTGAAGGCTTTGCTTACTTAAAAATATTACTTTTTCATTTTTATCAGACTGGGTAATTTCAAAAGACCAATTTTTAAGCTCCGAAATTCTTCTGCTTGGTCCAGCTTATTAATAAAGTTTCAGTTGTATTTTCAAATTCCTTAAGTTTTTCAATTTGAGAAACTCTGCTCTATTTCTTTTAAGATATTTGTCTCTTCCTTCATTTCCTGAGTTGCTTTAGAAGTTTCTTTTTTACTGATTTTCAACCTTGCCTTGCATCTCATTGAGCTTTCTTGCCATCCATGATTTGAATTCTTTTTTTTTGAGACCAAGTCTTTCATTGTCACCCGGGCTGTAGTACAGTGGTGCAATCCTGGCTCGCTGCAATCTCCACCTCCTGGGTTCAAGCAATTCTCCTGCCTCAGCCTCCCGAGTAGCTGGGACTACAGTTATGCGCCACCACGCCCAGCTAATTTTTTTGTATTTTTAGTGGAGATGAGGATTCACCATGTTGGCCAGGATGGTCCTGATCTCCAGACCTCTTGATCCGCTCGCCTCGGCCTCCCAAAGTGCTGGGATTACAGGCATGAGCCACCGTGCCTGGCCATGTTTTGAAGTCTTTATCTGTCACTTCTGAGTTTCCATTTTGGTTAAGGACCATTGCTGAAGGACTGGTGCAATCTTTTGGTGGTGTCACTACAGTAAGATTTTTCATAGTGCTAGGATTCTTTTGTTGGTTCCTTTTCATTTGGAGATGCTGGCACTTCTAATTTTGGGATAAGTTTTTTTCTTTCCCTATATTTTAAATTTTTTCCCCCCTGATTGTAGAGAATGCTAGGTAAGGTCTTTTGGCTTTGCTTCTATAGCCCTGTGAACTTCTTTCAGGAGGCTTTATATTGGGCTGTGCAGTTTGTCCTACAAGCCTGTAGGTGGCACTTATAGGTAAGAGTCAGCTGTAGCCAAGGTGGCTAGGTATATACTTAATCCTTGTTTACTGGCAGAAGCTCTCTGCTGCCTCAAGCATTGGGCTGATTTGTACACTGCACAGAGGTCTGAGATCCCTGCTTAACCCTAGTTGGGTGGGAGCCATGAATGGTGAAGCCGAACTGGGCAGTTCCACCTGCAAGTCCCTGATGGAAGGCACAAGCACCAGTGCCAAGGGAAAGTACAGTGAGTGGCCAGTAGGCTCCCAGAGGTTTCCTTAGGCATGGAGCTGGGAAACCTCTTTGGCTCCAGATATTCTTCATGGGGATAAGTGGTGGCCTAAGCTTTTATTCCAAGAGAGGGAGTGCTCTAGATGCCTGGTGATCTGCCTGGGCATGGAACAGACAGAGCCTTACTGCATCAAGGTCTATGTCCATGAAGGGTGGGGTGGCTCAGGCTGCTGAACCAGGCAAATGGGTGCTTTGAGTGCCTAGAGATCTGCCTGGGTGTGAAGCAGAAAGAGCCCTGCTAAACCATGCTCTATATTCAGGAAGGGTGGGGCAGTTCAGGCTGCTGAACCAGGTGAACAAGTGTTCTTAATGCCTGGAGGTCTGCCTGGTCATGGAGAAGAGAGAGCCACACTGCACCAAGATGTATGTCTGAGAAGGGTGGGGTGGTTCAGGCTGCTGATTCATGTATTCAGCAGGGTGTTCCCTATGCCTGGAGTTCTGCCTGGTTGTGGAGCAGAGACTTCTCTGCACCATGATCTCAGGGTAATAGGGTGGTGGACCTAGAAATGGTACATGCAGATCAGTTTCAGGTTGTCAAGCAGTTCCTGGCTGCATCTCACTGCCCAGGAGAAACTACAGTTGTAATAATTATCCTCCCATCCAGACTAGTAAGGGGGACAGCACAATTCCAGCACCTACTGCTGAGGAGCTTTCCACAGTTTTGTCTGTGGAGGCCCATATCCTACTCCAGAGCAGGTACTCCAGTCTCTGGCCTGAGACTGAAATGTCTGTGCAGACATGCTGTGGGGTCACCAAGGAATGGCTGAGTTTGTATGCACTCGTATTAAAATTGACACAAGAACAGAAAAGGAAACACCGTATATACTCACTCATAGGCGGGTGATGAACAATGAGAACACATGGACACAGGGAAGGGAGTACCACAAACAGGTCTATTGGGGGAAATAGGGGAGGGACGGCGGGGGTGGGAACAGGGGAGGGATGGCATGGGGAGAAATGCCAAATGTGGGTGAAGGGGCAGAAGGCAGCAAAACACACTGCCACGTGTGTACCTATGCAAATATCTTGCATGTTCTGCACATGTACCCCAAAACCTAAAATGCAATAAAAATAAAAAATAAATAAAAAAATAAAAATAAAAAAAAAGTGGCATCCTGCTCTCAATTCTGGGTCTGGGAAAATGTCCACAGCTTTTCCCAGTGTCTTTCCCTCATAATGTCTCTAATCTCTTTGTTCACTCACATTCAATTCCTAGATTTCAATTCCTAGAGCCAGGGGAAAGTGAGGGGAACATGTTAACACTTTAGTTAACATATATGTATATTTTTTCCAAGTCAGTAGAGATTAGCTTCATTCCAGTAGTTATGTAATAATATTATATGAGAAATATTTCAATGCATGAATATACCATCATTTATTAATCTCTATTAATGAACCTTTAGGATATTGCGCTAAATTTGGTGATAAACATGGCTCTGGTTGTTATAATTTTACATTCAACTTAAGTAATTTCTTTAGTTATTTTTTTAGATAAATTTCTAGAAATTAAATTCTATGAAATTTAATTAGATTAAATTTCTAATTAGATTAATTAGATTCTAAGAAATCCTATTTCTTTCACAACATTGGATTCTGTGAGAAGTTGTGTTAAATATGTAGAATGATATAGGAAGAATTAAGATTCTGGCAGAATTGTGTTTTCTCATCAAGGGATATAAGTTTCTACATTTCTCTTATGTCCTTCAGTTAAGTTTTATAGTGTTCTTTATATATTTTTTGTACCTTTATGTTGTTAGGGTTTCTCAGGATTAGCTCTAGATATCTTATAGCTGTTGGTGATAATGGCAACTTTCTCCTTGTTACATTTTCTACATGGTTATTGCTAGTATATAGAAATGTTGATATTCATTGATTGAATTTATATCTCTTATTTTCCTTTTTGTATTATATTATAGCTTTCAGAACAGTGTTGTCTAGTAGAGTGAAAAGGAAACATCTTTCTTTTCTCTTGCTTTTATTAGAAATGAATTTCGTATTTTAACTTTATATCTGCACTTGAGTTCACATAAATGCTATTTGTAAAATAATTTACTTTTTGAAATTCCACAGTTACTTTTTTTTTCAAATCAGGGAGATACTCAATTTATTAGAAGTTTTTGGTCATCTATCAGAATAAACACACACATATATATATATATATATGCACACATACATACATAAAATATATATACTTTCTTTTTTGACATACTAATGTGTTAAATTAGTTTCTTAGTATGTTGACTCATCCTTGTGCTCTTGGCCTAAACTTCATCATGGGGTCTTATTTCTTGAAGTGTATTCCTATGTTTGATTTGCTATATTTCATTTGGAATTTGTGCATTAAAATATTTTTTTGCATTGTTCTTAATTATCTTCTTATGTGCACCAAGTTTTTATCAGCTGCTTACATTCATACATCAAGGTTGATCAGTATATAGGTGGTATGGGAAACTCAGAATTCACAAAGGTCAGTGTTCAGTACGCTTCTCCCTTTTTCCCTGAAATCCAGCTAATTAATCTATGCAGGAGTGTCACAGGCAACAAACCCCAGTTAAATATTTGAGGACCAAGGGGAGGATACAATGATCTGCTACTCTAAATGGTATTTTAATGACTTTTAAAGTTTAAAAGACTTTATTCCTCAAATCTTCAGATTTTTGTTGTCTCTAACATTTTCTTTCTTTCTCTTTTTAACCATTGTTTTAGGTACAGGGGTACAAGTGCAGGTTTGCTATGTGGTTAAATTGCATGTCACAGGGTTTGGTGTACAAATTATTTTGTTAACTAGGTAATAAGCATAGTATATGATAGGTAGTTATTAGGTCTTCACCCTCCTCCTACTTTCCACCTTCAAATAGGCCCTGGTGTCTTTTGTTGCCTTCTGCGTATCCATGTATACTCAGTGTTCAGCTCACATTTATAAATGGGAATATGAAGGATTTTGTTTTTCTGTTGCCACATTAGTTTGCTTAGGACTCTAGCTCTATCAGTGTTGCTGGAAAGGACATGGTCTCCTTTTTTAATGGCTGTGTAGTGTTCCATGATGCATATGTACCACATTTTCTTTATCTAAACTACCATCAATGAGAATTTAGGTAAATTCCATGTCTTCGCTATTGTGAATAGTGCTGCAATGAACATATGTACGCATGTGTTTTTATAGTCGAATGATTTATAATCCTTAGGGTATATACCCAATAATGGGATTTCTAGGTAGAATGATAGTACTTTTTATGTTGAGAAAACACCAAACTTCTTTCCACAATAGATGAATTGATGTGCATTCCCACCAGCAGTGTGTAAGCCTTCAATTCTCTACAAGCTTGCCAGCGTGTGTTATTTTTTTATTTTTTAAAAGTAGCCATTATGACTGCTTTGAGATGATATCTCATTCTGGTTTTCAGTTGCATTTTCTCTAGTTGTTAGTGATGTTGAGCATTCTTTTCATATGCTTGTTGACTGCATGTATGTCTTTTTTTTTAAGTGTCCTTTATTTTCTTGAAAATCTCATGTCCTTTGCCCATTTTTAATGGAGTTTTCTGTTTATTGCTTGTTGATTTGTTTGATTTCCTTATAGATTCTGGATATTAAACCTTTGTCAGATGAATAGTTTTCAAACATTTTCTCTAATTCTATAGGTGGTCTGATTACTCTATTGATAATTTCATTTGATATGCAAAGCTCTTTAGTTTAATTAGATCCCATTTTAAAATTTTTTAAAATTATACTTTAAGTTCTAGGATACATGTGCAGAAAGTGGAGGTTTGTTACATAGGTATATATGTGCCATGGTGGTTTGTTGCACCCATCAACCTGTCATCTGTGTTAGGTATTTCTCCTAATGCTATCCCTACCCTAACCCCTTACCTGCCGATAGTCCCACGTAAGTGATGTTCCCCTCCCTGGGTCCATGTATTCTCTTGGTCAACTTCCACTTATGAATGAGACTGTGTGGTGTTTGGTTTTCTGATCCTGTGTTAATTTGCCGAGAATGATGGTTTCCACCTTCATTTATGCCTCTGGAAAGGCCATGAACTAATCTTTTTTATGGCTGTATAGTATTCCATGGTGTATATGTGCCACATTTTCTTTATCCAGTCTATCATTGATGGGCATTTGGGTTGGTTCCAAGTCTTTGCTGTTATGAACAGTGTTGCAATAAACATATGTGTGCATGTGTCTTTATAATAGAATGATTTATAATCCTTTGGATATATACCCAGTAATGGTATTGCTGGGTCAAATGGTATCTCTGGTTCTAGATCCTTGAGGAATCACCACATTGTATTCCACAATGATTGAACTAATTTACACTCCCACCAGCAGTGAAAAAGCCTTCTTATTTGTCCACATCCTCTCCAGCACCTGCTGTTTTCTGATTTTTTAATGATCGCCATTCTAACTGGCATGAGATGGTATCTCATTCTGGATTTGATTTGCATTTCTCTAAAGATGAATAATTAGCTTTTTTTCCATATGTTTGTTGGCCACATAAATTTCTTCTTTTGAGAAGTATCTGTTCATATCCTTCACCCACTTTTTGATGAAGTGGTTTGTTTTGTTCTTATAAATTTGTATAAGTTTTTTCTAGATTCTGGATATTAGCCCATTGTCAGATGGATAGATTGTAAATTTTTCTCACATTTTGTAGATTGCCTGTTTACTCTGATGATAGTTTCTTTTGCTATCTAGAAACTCTTTAGTTTAATTAGATCTCATTTGTCAATTTTTGCTTTTGTTGCCATTGCTTTTGGTGTTTTACTCATGAAGTCTTTGCCCATAGCTACGTCCTGAATGGTATTGCCTAGGTTTTCTTCTTGGGTTTTTATGGTTTTAGGTCTTATGTTTAAGTCTTTAATCTATCTTGAGTTAATTTTTGAATAAGGTATAAGGAAATGGTCCAGTTTTAGTTTTCTGCATATGGCTAGCCAGTTTTCCCAACACCATTTATTAAATAGGAAATCCTTTTCCCATTGATTTTGTCAGATTTCTCAAAGATCCAATGGTTGTTGATGTGTGCTGTTATTTCTCAGGTATCTGCTCTGTTCCATTGGCCTATATATCTGTTTTGGTACTAGTACCAGGCTGTTTTGTTACTGTAACTTTGTAGTGTAGTTTGAAGTCAGATAGCATGATGCCTCCAGATTGGCTCTTTTTGCTTAGGATTGTCTTGTCTATACAATCAAATAGACAAGATACTTTTTGGTTCCATATGAAATTTAAAGTAGTTTTTTTCTAATTCTGTGAAGAAAGTCAATGGTAGCTTGATGGGATAGCATTGAAACTATAAATTACTTTGGGCAGTGTGGCCATTTTCACAATATTGATTTTTCTTATCCATGAGGATGGAATGTTTTTCCATTTGTTTATGTACTCTTTTATTTTCTTGAGCAGTGGTTTGTAGTTCTCCTTGAAGAGGTTCTTCACATCCCTTGTAAGTTGTATTCCTAAGTATTTTCTTCTCTTTGTAGCAATTGTGAATGGGAGTTCACTTATGATTTGGCTGTTTGTCTATTATTCATGTATAGGAATGCTTGTGATTTTTACACATTGATTTTGTATCCTGAGACTTTGCTGAAGTTGCTTATCAGCTTGAGATTTTGGACTGAGATGATGGTGTTTTCTAAATATACAATCATGTCATCCACAAACAGAGACAATTTGACTTCCTCTCATCCCATTTGAATATTCTTTATTTCTTTCTCTTGCCTGATTGCTCTGGCCACAACTTCCAATACTATATTAAATAGGAGTGGGCATCCTTGTCTTGAGCAAGATTTCAAAGGGAATGCTTCCAGCTTTTGCCCATTCAGTATGTTATTGGCTGTGGGTTTGTTGTAAATAGCTCTTATTATTTGCAAATACATTCAATCAATACCTGATTTATTGAGAGTTTTTAGCATGAAGGGTGTTGAATTTTATTGAAGGCCTTTTCTGAATCTATTGAGATAATCATCATTGGTTCTGTTTATGTGATGGATTACATTTAATGATTTGCCTATGTTTAACCAGATTTGCATCCCAGGGATTGAAGCCAACTTGATTGTGGTAGATAAACTTTTTGATGTGCTGATGGATTCAGTTTGCCGGTATTATATTGAGGACTTTTGCTTCAATGTTCATCAGGAACATTGGCCTGAAATTTTCTTTTTTTGTTGTGTCTCTGCCCAATTTTGGTATCAGGATGATGTTGGCCTCATAAAATGAGTTGGGGAGGAGTCTCTCTTTTTCTGTTGTTTTGAATAGTTTCAGAAGGTATCATACCAGCTCCTCTTTATATCTCTCATAGAATTGGGCTGTGAATTGATCAGGTCCTGGGATTTTTGGTTGGTAGGCTATTAATTACTGCCTCAAATTCAGAACTTATTATTGGTCTATTCAAGGATTCAACTTCTTCCTGGTTTAGTGTTGGGAGGGTGTATGTGTCCAGGAATTTATCCATTTCTTCTAGATTTCCATTTTATGTGCATAGAGGTGTTTATAGTATTCTCTGGTGGTAGCTTGTATTTCTTTGGGATCAATGGTGATATCACCATTATCACTATTTATTTTATCTATGTGTTTCTTCTCTGTCTTTAATAGTCTGGCTAGCAGTCTATCTAGTTTGTTAATCTTTTCAAAAAACCAGCTCCTTGATTTATTCATTTTTTGCAGAGTTTTTTTTTGTGTGTCTCTATTTCCTTCATTTCTGCTCTGATCTTAGTTATTTATTGTCTTCTGCTAGCTTTTGAATTTGTTTGCTCTTGCTTCTTGGTTTTTTTAATTGTGATGTTAGGGTCTTGATTTTAGATATTTTCTGCTTTCTCCTGTGGGCATTGGTGTTATAAATTACCTTCTAAACACTACTTTAAATGTGTTCCAGAGATTCTGGTATGTTGTGACTTTGTTCTCATTGGTTTCAAAGAACTTCTTCTTTTCTTTTTTTTCTTTTTATTGCGTTTTAGATTTTGGGGTACATGTGCAGGACATGTAAGATAGTTGCACAGGTACACACGTGGCAGTGTGTTTTGCTGCCTTCTGCCCCTTCACACACATTTGGCATTTCTCCCGATGCTATCCCTCCCCCTCTCCACCCCCCCGCTGTCCCTCCCCTATTTCCCCCAATAGACCCCAGTGTGTAGTACTTCCTTCCAAGTGTCCATGTGTTCTCATTGTTCATCACCCGCCTATGAGTGAGAATATATGGTGTTTCATTTTCTGTTCTTGTGTCAATTTGCTGAGAATGATGTTCTCCAAATTAATGCATGTCCCTACAAAGGACACGAACTCATCGTTTTTGATTGCTGCATAATATTCCATGGTGCATATGTGCCACATTTTCCCAGTCCAGTCTATCATGGATGGGCATTTGGGTTGGATCCCGGTCTTTGCTATGGTAAACAGTGCTGCAATGAACATTCGTGTGCATGTGTCCTTATAGTAGAATGATTTATAGTCCTTTGGATATATACCCAGTAATGGGATTGCTGGGTCAAATGGAATTTCTATTTCTAGGTCCTTGAGGAATCTCCACACTGTCTTCCACAATGGTTGAATGAATTTACACTCCCACCAGCAGTGTAAAAGTGTACCTATTTCTCCGCATCCTCTCCAGCATCTGTTGTTTCCAAATTTTTAAATGAACGCCATTCTAACTGGCGTGAGATGGTATCTCAATGTGGTTTTGATTTACATCTCTCTAATGACCAGTGATGATGAGCATTTTTTCATATGTTTGTTGGCCTCTTGTATGTCTTCCTTTGTAAAGTTTCTGTTCATATCCTTAGCCCATTTTTGGATGGGCTTGCTTGCTTTTTTCTTGTAAATCTGTTTGAGTTCTTTGTAAATTCTGGATATCAGCCCTTTGTCAGATGGGTAAACTACAAAGATTTTTTCCCATTCTGTTGGTTGCCGATT